>BSBK01001495.1:1417500-1552628 GCA_027943335.1 Chamaecyparis obtusa
TAGTCGTTGACTTGACTTTGAAATCAGAGAATCATGTTGATGTTGGAGACACGGCTGCATTAATGGAAAACCTACAGTTTTCAGTTGATTCCAATTGAATACCATCCAAAGCAAATTCCTCTCTAATTCTTAGTTGCTGGTGCCACTGCGATC
The DNA here is from genome assembly GCA_027943335.1 of Chamaecyparis obtusa. Classification (NCBI taxonomy): domain Eukaryota; kingdom Viridiplantae; phylum Streptophyta; class Pinopsida; order Cupressales; family Cupressaceae; genus Chamaecyparis; species Chamaecyparis obtusa. Next base: position 1,417,654 of record BSBK01001495.1, read on the forward strand.
AGCACAATTATGCCTGTTCTTATGATCAAGGTTCTATGGGAGCTGTGCCAACAACAAAATAAACATGGTTGATGATTATTGAATGTTTGGGGGTGATTAAAATATCCATAACATTTCCATCTTTGATGCTACAGAAAAAATGTAGCTAGATGCATTTTCCTTTGGTATTGTTTAAACACTACTTCATTGCTAATGTTAAAAGTGTAGCAAGCAGTATTTAATTATATTAAAGCTACGCCAGTGCTAATCTTCAAATTCTTAAAAGTACATGTATATGCTCTATGGGCGCTATGCCTTTATCCCGAATTGATGGAGTCGACTTCCATTCTAACCTGTACGTTGGATATGATTTGCTGATTATCATATACATGTACATATTTATATTATATCATTATGTATTCTTAACTCGTGGTTATTGCAAATCCCCAAGAATGTCAAGTGATAGATTTAGTCCTCCCCGCAAACATATATATACATATATATTTTATAGGACACAACTATCATGGTGAATGACTTTAGCCTTCTAATGATAGATCAGGAGATAAGATGCAAAACTGAATGTATGCAGTAGAATATTCATTTGATTGCTAAGTACATTTCAGGGCTCCTCCTTGACATGTCGTGAGAATTGATTACAATATATATGCCAGAAAATGTTCTTGTCATTGTAATTGTTGGAGCTATTACAAATATTGTGAATTCTATGTCCGCTCGGTCTTTACTTCATATCAATGTTGCATGCTTGTGTTCTTTTTCGCCGATTTGATGCCTTGTTACTTATCTCCTATTAATGGTAAGTGTCTTCTCTTGTTCGCAGTTAAGTATGCATATTTCTTATCAGCTCTATATAATTCCTTTCTTTCTTTTTTTTCTTTTTTTTTTCGATATTGCTATTACCGTCTCCTCAATTTCAACTTGTATGTATGGAAAGCGGTAATTATTATTATCGGTGCCTTGGTGATTCGACACCTCTGTATACGCATATTTGTTCCCACCATCGTAGATACTTCTCAGTAATATAATCATTATCGATGTGATCGATATTTAACATGTTGTCTCCTTCATGGTCGATTAGTTTCTCTGTCCGTGTCCATGATTAAATAAATGGAGTCTAAGTTCGACAGCGAATAAATCAATCCACAAAACAATAGCACAGTCAGACAAAGTCTTTAGGATCTTCCTTTAAGCGGTAAAGCTTTGTTCAAAGGAACCTGGCTCTGATACCATGTTGTTAAATTAAGATCATCCTATAGAGAATATATATGAGGCTGTACTGAAAATAGATTACCATTGTGATTGTAGAATACAATTGCCTTCGTTATTGATTGATTCTACAATAACAATAGGGTATATGTATATATTGAATAGTCATGTAATGAATAGACATGACCGTATATACTTATGGTCATGTCACTTCATTACATAACTATTAGTTAACATATCTTAACCAATAGTTTATTCATACTTTGTATAATATATATATATATATATATATATATATATAAGTTCACACATGTGCATATTAATATATACTTACTTTTCAATTATATTATATAGTATATATATATATATATAAATATATCTATATTTATATGCATATCATGATTGTCTCGTCATTTATTAAACACGAACGAACAATACTTTAACAGGATCAAGGGTCTAAAGGACCTAATTATATGTATTGAGGCCAATTATGGCATTTGAATGTAATAAGATTTATAAAATGGATATAAGTCCTAATGGTCCTAGTAAGGACCCATAGGACCAAAATATGTAATAATGGCACATTTGGTACCCAAAGAGTCTCTTATAGGGTGTGTTGAGTCATAAACAATGTAATAAGGCCAAATAATAAGCCTTAGAGTTGGATTTAAGGTCCTAGGAATTGTATCCTTAAAGATAGCAAATTTGAATTTTCAAATTACAACAGTTAACTGGAAATGGTGGGTACTTGGTAGTTTTGGTTAGTTTTGTTAGTTATGATCATACCTTTGATCAGATAAGGGTTATAAGAGCATAATGACACCTATTTAAAGCCAAGGAAATCACGAGAAGGAGAGACTAATGTAATGATTTGATATGCAATAAAAGGTTTCAAATTTCATGCATATTTGGTTTATTTTACATGCTTCATTGTTAATAGGACTAAAGTTTACATTCTATTGTACGAGGAAGTGATCCAAGATTTTTTAAATTGGTTATTCATGTACATTTGAATCCATACTGGATGTCTTGTGGGAAGTGTTGGTGTATTCCTTATTTTGAGACTCTTAATGGCATGAAGACCCATTCTACTTTATGTATTCATTATGTTCCTTCTAGAATGGGTCAAATGTGATGTATTATATCATCTAGTAACATTATTGGATGCAAGAGTGAAGTTGGTTTTGGTGATCACCAAGAAGTTGACTCTTTGCTTGAGAAAAGAGCATGATTTATGTGTGTGGGCATTGGATCTGAAGATCTATCTTAACAAGGGGGTCATTTTATGTCGTAACACATTGGAGTATGTTGGATTAAAGGTGAAACAAATTTTTTTTAGTTTTGGAAATTTTTGGAAGGAGGGTTTTGAGGAGGCTCTAGTTTTATAGGCCTTTTGGTGAGGGTTTGTGGGTTAACCCCTTAAATGTGTATGACTGACCAAATATGTGCAAGAAACTTTTGATTGGTGTCAAGATAGAAAACTAATCAAAGTTTGGAGTCTTGGTTGCAAGATCTTTGGGCACTTGCTTTGTAAAAGGCCTAATTAGGGCTATTTTTAGGGTAAATTACATTATTTCGTATAGTTGGTCCAAAGGAGTGGGGTGATTATTTTGGGTATGTTGAGTAAATTTGAAAAGGGTATCTGAAACAATGATTCTTTTTCCAAATGTTTTGGGAAGTTTGTGAGTTAAGACCAGAAAATATGGTTTGGAGACCTAATTGGGGAAATAGGCCTAGAAAATGGTTCACGTATGAACCTGGCTATTGGGTGTTAAAAACTAGTTGAATCAAGTTGTGCAGGGCATAATAAGACCTTAGGAAGTGGTGAACCAAGTTGGGAAGGTCGAAGTCAAGTTTTGATGCGTTGAGAGGGCTTAGTGCTAAAGGGATAGTGGGCAATCATGTGAGTGAAGACCAAGACCAGTTGACCATTGTGTGAAGAACATGCCACTCCGCATCAGTGGAGCTTATAAATGCACCATTGTATGCAATATTTACAGTGGAGCTTATAAATGCACTAGTTGACCATTATGTGAAGAACATGCCACTCCGCATCAGTGGAGCTTATAACTGATGCCACTCTGCATCAGTTAGCTAAAAACAAGCTCACTACCAGGTACATGTGACAACACAGTCACCAGAAATGTTGTGCGACACTTTTTCATATACGGATGCCACACTTTATCTTTGGGCGACAATTTGCGCTATAGGCAGGTGACAGAACTCCTCAAACAGTGCGACACTTTCTGTCAAAGGGGGTGACACTTTTAACTTGTAAAGTGTCACGCCACTATACAAAGAACTGTCACATGACACTGGCAAAATGTCGCGCGACACTCTAAGATAGAAAAACCAGAGACCGAAAATAAAGCTGAAAATTGATGAAATTTTTTGATGGAAAATGCAGAATTAAAGGACAAAGCTAATCTACTCTGCCCCACGGTGGGCACCAAAAATGTGTGCTATAATTGTGTCACACTTTTATGAATCATTACATTCAAGAACACTCAAGAATGAGGTCTCAAAAATTGATCCATAGCTCCCTAGGCATGGAGTGCAAGGGTTTTAAGAATGCTCTCAGCTAGAGCTATTTAGCCAATAACCTTGCTAGTAAACCATGCAATGGGAGATTCAAATGAAGACAAGGGAAAGAATGCCAATATCCTCAAGAATCAAGAATGAAAATGTAATGCAATGCTATGCTAGAAATGGAAATGCAAGCTAAGCTATGAAAATGAAAGAACAAGTATTACCAAGCCTCCTAGTTAAGCTAGATGAATTAATCTAAAGAATAAAGAAAATCTAAGCTAAGAATGCCATGATAATGCAAGAAGTGAAACTATGATAACATGTAGATGCAAAAGCCAAGAATGCTCCAAATCTTCAAAGGTTCCAAGATGACCTAGAAAACCTGCAACATAACATTAGCATAAAAAGTTGAGGATCTAGAATGAAGAAGAGAGCTCTCCTTTTAAAGGAAATGAGAAGGAATGGACCATGGAGATTAAGAGGCAAAAGATTTAATCAACAGTGGAGCTTGAAGAGGGAGCAATCCATGTGCACAAATATCCTCCAATAATAAAATAAGAGTTGACTTTTGTGTCCATATGAGACAAAAAGTGCTTTTTCCCTTTTTATAGAATAAGAATAATGCTTTATTTGTGCAACTTAGGATAAGAGGAAAAGTGGGGGCTTTTTATTTATTAAAAGGGGAGGAAATATTCCTTTTAATAAATAAAGACTTAGGATAAAATGGTTAGCCCATAGAAAATAATCGAATAAATGACAAAACTAGGATTTGATCAAGAACAAGCAATTTATGATTTAGCAAAAGGGGCTAATAGTCTAGGTGACCATTTTTAAGTGTATACACATCATGCATCACTTGAATTTCAAACCAAGGGTTAAACTTGTCAAGCAAAAATTGAGGAAAATGCATCCACACATAGCTCTTCTAGTTAAAGCAGAATTGGAGAAATTGTTGAAGGTGGGGTTCATAAGAGCAATTGCTTATGCGGAATGGATATCAAATATTGTACCGGTTACCAAGCATGAAAAATAAATTCACATATGTACTGATTTTAGAGATCTTAATCTTGCATGTCCCAAAGATGACTTTCCACTTCCAAGTATAGATGCAATAGTGGACTTAACAACTGGTCACTCCATGTTTTCATTGATGGATGGTTTTAGTGGATACAACCAAATTAAGATTGCCCCTAAAGATCAGGAAAAGACAACATTTACATGCCCTTGGGGAACTTTTTGTTGGAATGTAATGCCTTCGGCCTCAAAATGTCAGAGCTACTTACCAAAGGGCAATGACTACCATTTTTCATGATATGATGCACACCTTTTTAGAAGACTATGTCGATGACATATTGGCTAAGTCACATCAAAGAGAGGACCATTTACAAATTCTTGAGGAGATATTTACATGCTTGGAACAATTCAAAGTAAGGCTCAATCCAAAAAAGTGTGCCTTTGGTGTTCAATCTAGGAAATTACTAGGATACATAGTTTTGGCAAAAGGCATTGAAGTGGATCCCAAAAAGGTTCAAGCAATCATGGACATGGAAATTCCTAGAAACATTAGCCAAATGGGGTCTCTTCAAGGAAAAATTCAATTAATAAGGAGATTTATTTCTCAACTAGCTGAAAAGTGTCACTCATTCACTAGATTGCTCCACAAAGACACCATATTTACATGGGATGAAGAATGTGACAAGGCCTTTACTTTGTTGAAGACTTACTTAATCAATCCACCAATTCTAATGCCTCCTATCAAAGGAAAAACATTTCTTTTATACATATCAGCAACCGAGAGGTCTTTAGGAGTTCTTTTGGCACGAGAAGATGATCAAGGAAAAGAGAGAGCTATTTATTATTTGAGCTGAACATTGATTAAGTATGAATTAAACTACACCTTCAAAGAAAGAGCATGCCTATTTGTTGTCTTTTCTTCTCAAAAATTGAGACACTACATGTTTATGCACAAAGTGAAGCTCATTGCAAAAATTGACCCTTTGAAATACTTGCTTAGCAAAACTGCCTTAACAGGAAGAATAGCAAAATGGGTCATGGTGTTAAGTGAGTTCAATATTGAATATGTGGATAGAAAGGCCATTAAAGGACAAGTGATAGTAGATCACTTAGCTTAAAATCCATTGGTTTCTACACATCCTATTCAAGTGGAGTTTCCTGATGTAGCAATTGTAAATATAGAAGCTAAGACATGGAAATTGTACTTTGATGGATCATACACACAAGGAGGTTCCAAAGCTAGCATATTGTTGATTACCCATCAAGGATATACTATTCCTAAATCATACAAGCTCTTATTCCCATGTACCAACAACATAGCCGAGTATGAAGCTTTAGTCATTGGTATCAAGATGGCTTTAGAATGGAATATTATTGAGCTACAAGTGTATGGTGATTCTCAATTAGTGATCAATCAAGTCAATGATGAGTACAACACAAAAGATGAAAAGTTAATGCCTTACAAGACAATGATTGATTCTTGGAAAAAATACTTTGTATTGATAACTTTTGAGCAAATTCCACGAGAGAAGAATAGAGCTGCCGATGCAATGGCTACCTTGGCTTCATTACTCCAAAAGCTTGATCAAAATGAAAGGTACAAATTCTTGGTAGAGGAGTTGGCAAAATCGGCATTTGACCTTCCTGATACCCAAATTATTGCTTTACTTAATGGACATGACTCACCTTGGTACAGTCCTATCTACACATATCTTAAAGACCAAGTATTACCCTTAAACCAATCCCAAGCCCAAAAATGACACTTCATCAGACAATCAGCTCATTATATTATCCTTTCTAACACATTGTATCGTAAGGGTCTTGAAGGAACTTTACTTAGATGTCTAAAGGAAGAAGAGTCTAAGGTAGCTTTACGTGAGGTCCACGAGGGCATTTGCGGGTCACATTCAAGTGGGTTAAACTTAGCTAAGAAGATCCTTCGCATGGGGTATTTTTGGAAAACCTTAGAAAAGGATGCTTGTCACTTTGTTAAGATATGCACAAAATGTCAATATCATGGTGATATGATACATGTACCGGCTCAAGAACTACATCCTTTTGTTACACCTTGGCCATTTTATCAATGGGGGTTTGACTTGATTGGCGTGATTTATCCACCTTCATCTAATGGGCAAAAATACATTATCACGGCTATGGAATACTTCACTAAATGGGTAGAGGTTGTTCCTTTGATCACTGCTATAGGAAAACAAATCTCTATGTTCATCCTTAATCACATCATTTGTAGATATGGTATTCCTCATGCCATAATTACTGACAATGGAAAACAATTTAAGAACAAAGATGTGGATGAGCTTTATGATACTTTTCATATTACTCGTCACTCTTCTTCCATTTACTATCCACAAGGAAATGGACAAGCCAAGGCTACTAATAAGAATATCCTTAAAATCTTGAAGAGATCGGTGAACAAATCAGGAAGAGATTGGCACGTACACATTAACCTGACTTTGTGGGCTTATAGAACTAGTATTCGGACACCTACAAGAGCTACACCATATTCATTGGTTTATGGAGCCGAAGCTATTTTGCCTTTGGAGGTTGAAATCTCATCCCTAAGAGTATCATTGCAAGGATTAATAACAGATGAGGATTATAGGGTTGCCTGACTTCAACAATTGGAACTATTAGAGGAACATCAAGCACAAGCCTACGAACATTTGAAAGTTTAGCAAAATAGGATTTCAAGGAATTATAACAAACACATTAAGCCAAGAGTCTTTCAAGTGGGTGATTTAGTGCTAAGGGAGAACCCTAAAAATCAAGCGGAAAGGGAAAATAAGGGTAAATGAGAAGAAAATTGGCTTGGTCCTTTCATCATTGTTTCTTCTTTTGGAAAGAGGACTTACAAATTAGCCAATTGTGATGGGGAAGAATTACAAGAGCCCATTAATAGCATCCATTTAAAGAGGTTTCATACCTAATTAGATGGGAGAGTACCAGAAGAAAGAGTATCAGACGAGTGTGTATCCAATGACTCAAGCATCACTTTTGTACATGAGAAAATCAAAAAGATAAAAAACATTGAGAAAAGTTCAAAAAAAAAATAAAATTGAAAAAGATAAAAAAGTGCCTTGGTGAAAACCTAGCAATAAGCGCCTTGGTAGAAAAAAAAAATGAAAAAAGAGAAAAAGAGCAATAAACCCAAAAGGTGAAAACTTGGCAATCAAGTGCCTTTTGTTCCCCTAAGTCTTTCCTAGTTGCATGTGTACATATTGCATTTTCATCATCTCACTTGTAAATCTTCATTGCATTCATCATTTGTGCATAGTCATAATAAAACCTTTTAGCTGCATTGTTGCATATTAGATTTCCTATGGCCCTAAGTTTGTTACATGATCACATCTATCACTTGGGGGCAAGAAGGGATTGGATTTTTGGTACAAACGGATTCAATAGTGCTACTTTCAGTCACACATCAGAGAGAGACTTATCAGAGCTTCAGAAGAGATAGATTTTGTTGAACCTTTGATGGATATCATTGTTCACAACCAAGTATTTTGATCCTACAACTTGATCCTTGAACCTTCATTGACTTTATTATTCAAGATTAAAAATTGACATCACTTAAATGATCAGAATGTTTGGAAATTCTTTTTGAAAATCTTGATACATTGCAAAACACTTGAAGCTTTTTGATGATCTTTATTGGCTTTTTATCATATCTTTTTAGTTAATCGATGATGTTTCTACTAGATTGGCGATGATGGAGACATGATATTTTTATTACCTTTGAGTGACTGTCTTGAGGGAGATCCAACAACTTATGTGAATTCATCTAACGACATCGTCATCAAAGAATCATCGAGGACTTTCATATAGGGTGGAGGGTTGACCTTTGTTTACGCAAATGGATACCTTGGCTATTTAGATCTTCCATATCGTAATACCAAAATCCAATTGCAACATTGAATCCGTTGAAATCAGTATTCATACTCCCATAGTTGGTTATTCAACTGTGAGGGTTGTACTAGTTTCCTAAAAGGTTACCAAATGTGATACAAAGTAGTATTCATATCATCATGATGTGGCCAGTGATGGTTGTACTTGTTTTCCGGTCCTACAATGCTCAATGATGAAAATATTTCTCTATGGCATTTCTTTGCTAAAAGCTAGTGACAATTAGTTGCATTGCATTGCATTTTCATGTTAGATTAAGTGCATATGGTTTGTGGTATTTTTCCAAGAGGAAGGGGGTTCATTCATCTATGATCTTGATCAATCATTAAGGGGGGTTCAATTAAACACCTTATCCTCGGTTCAAATCAATAATGTGAGATTATCTTTTTCATTCATTCATAGTATTACTCATTATTCATTATCCTTATATCTGAAAAGAAAAAGAAAAAGATTCATTAATCATTAATCATTTGCATACATTTAGTTAAGGATTGCATTTTAAGAGTTGCATACATAAAAAAAAAAAATCAAAAAAATGTAGTTGCATTCATTACATATCCATATTGCCATAATAAAACATTTGCATCCATACATTGAAAATCAGAAAAACATATCAAAGTTAAATTATCATTTGCATTCATTTATCTATATCATATGTAAGATACATTGCATCCATAACATAATCAAAAGTAAATGCATCATAAACATCATATAGAGCTGCATATAAAGATAATCTCACATAAACACATCACAAGAATCAAGGAAAGTCCATAATCATATAAATGTCCATAACATCAAAGATCCATCAAATCTGTATATTAAAGATACAATATTATCGACAAAATGATACATCAAAGTCTTGATCAATAAATATCACATGATACAAAATCATCATCAAGGAAATCATCAATAATCAATCATTTTGATTAATTAGGGGCAACCTAATTCTCTTCATTACCTAAATCTATATCTACACCTGATTCATATCAAATGACCCTATCTATCAACCTCCCACCATTAATCTTCTCATCAAATCATATCAAATCAAATATCAATCAGTTAAATCATCCAATTGATCATCTAACGTCAATCAAATTATCCTATCATCCATTTGCTCTTCTTGAGCATATCAAATCTCCTAACTCTATATCGTGAGGAAGGAAAATCTTTGTTTTGTCTCTCTAGATCGTGAGAGCAAAATATCAATCTATCAGCATACCTATCCTACCTGATTGACATCAATACAACATCAACCAAGTGATTCTGACTGACATCAAGTGATATCCAAGCATCATCAAATTATCTCAAACATCAACAACATTTTATCAATCATAGCTTTTCTCATCAAATTCTTTCATCAATGGGGCATGCTTTGTTGAGACCTTGATTATCATCGATGTTTTTCAGAAATGAAAACATATTGGATCTATTTTCAATCAATTTCATCAAATTTTTCTATTCGGTGATCAATCTATTTCATTTATGAGGGGGCATCATTATCATAGTATCAAATCTGCATCAACATTGAATCTAGGGCATTAAAATTTTGAACTATTAGCAGTGGGGCATGTTGCATCATTTTCAAATTAGGTTTTATCAATCAAATCAATTTTCAAATCAGGTTTCAAATCAGTTTTGTATCAATCAATCAAGTATCGAATCGGTGATCAGGACATACAATTTTCTTTGAATCAATGCGCTACACACATCAATTCAAAGAGGGGCATTTGTAGACACCCAAAACTAGGCAGGTGTCTTAGAATCATTCAAATTTCCAAAATCTTAATCAAATGCTCTAATTTTCATCAAAATGGATCAAATCAATTTCAAATGGACATTTATTAATTAAAATTGGACAAAATCATTTAAATCAAAGGAAAAATCAAATCATGACATCAAATAATCAAATACAAGCTTAAAGGGATCAATCACACTATATAATTGATTTTAATCAATAAATTGTATAGTTTTAAATCAAAAAGCAAATTGAACCTATTCCCTTACATGGCTAATTTATTTAATTGATGGAATTTAATTAATCCTAATATCTTTCAACATAATTTGAGCAACCAATAAGAATTGAGAACACAATGCACATGGATCACTCCAAATTGTTGAATCTCAATCACTCATTTTCAACTTTGAATCTCAATCACTCAAATTTGTCTACTTGTCCAAACCTTTGAGACAATCATTTAAATTGTCCCCCCATTTAAAAACATTTCAAATTTTTTGACTCAACCAAGGCTAAATCATGATCAAGTAACTCTACCCCCTACCCTTGGGATTTTACTATAAATAGAAGTCATTTTGAGAGCATAATATACTAGAAAATTCAAATGCATAGCATCATCACTATGTCAGAATAACTGAGAGGGGGGTGAATCAGTTATCCAATGTCCCAAAACAAAATGTATAATTCAAAACAACTTTTGCAATTTCTGCTTCTTGGTAAACAATAAAAATTTCACTGTCTGTGCTTTTACCGATTACCAATCTAATACCATAACAGTTACCAATCAAATCTAACATGTAACATGTAAAGAATGATAACAAACAAATATCACAATCAACACATAACACAAGAGATTTAACGTGGAAACCCTGTAAAGGAAAAACCACCTGGGACTGGCAACCCAAAAATGTTCACTCTTCTGAAGTGAGGTCGGTTAAGACCCAACCCTGTTAAAGGTTTACAAACACACTGTCAAGTGTGACCTTGTTAGAAGATTTTAGACTAGAAGTTATCGTCCAACCAACATTCACTATGGGGTTGACAGGATAACAATGTTCATTCTATGAATGATACATCATAAGACTTTCAGTGTCCACTCGGTTAAGAGATTTTGACTGTATACAATGGTTAAATATGTAACAGTAAATGACCTGTGTTAATAAAACTTCAATTGCAGATTACAAATCAATATTTAGTCCATACAAATCCTTCTGATCAATATTTCACTTCAGATTCAATACTGTGTCAACTTACTGTCCATCGGTAATTGCTCTTTGTAGCTCGGTAATTGTTCTGCAGCTCGGTTCTTACTTAACCAGTATGATCAGAATGCGTGAAAACCTTGTTCACGTGATATTCCTACAGTTTCTTCTTCTTCTGACATCCTTTCAATAAAGAAATTTTGTTCTCTTATATATACGAGTAAATCATTTTCTTCTCCACCATTAGATTTTGCCACTTAACCACATTCATAGATTTTGCCGCTTCAAACTTTCTTGGCACTTGTGTCAATAACATGTTTGATTCTCATCCTTTAGATCTTTCCTGAATTTTGTCAGCCATCGATCTGTGTAACAAACATTATCTGTTACCTCGATGTTATACTCTTGCCAGCTCATCAATCTTATCGGCTAAACTAATCATTTAGTTCATTCTATTTCGCTCAGTTAACAAATAAATGTGTCGGTGAACACTACTCGGTTAATACTATGATCGGTATACACTACACTCCGTTGGTGTATACTAGAAATGCTTCATTTACCGACAACACTGCTTTGTGTCTTTCAGCTCTATACTTCATCATAGATGAATGCAACATAATAAAGTCAATATCATCAAGTCATAGACTCATCAACAAGTTACTCAATGTGTTCCTTATCCTCATCTGTCATGTACATCTTTCTCCATGTAGATTTCTTTGTTCTTCATCTCTTTCACCTTTCTTCAGATGTCTCAGTATAGTAACTTACAAGATAAGTGTTGTCAAACTAGTTGACGTTAATGACAACATAATGCTGATTTAATCATATTACATACCTAATCAGAAACTCCTTAGTGATCTTTAATCATAGATTCTTCAATCAGATTCCAAATCAGTTGTAGTCCAACAATCTCTCCCTTTGGCATTGATGGTAACTCAAGTAATATGAAATGTACCATACACATACCAAACATATATTCTACAACTTTGTAAACAAAATGTTGTAAGTCAAATAGACTTAATATGTTTAATCACTACATTACTAAACAACATTAGATAATACAACTTTACCATTCTGTAGTTGTGATCTTTTCAGTTCTCTTTTTCTGCTTATGTTCTCTGTAACTGATCTTCAATACTCTATCTCATTTTCAGATTGTCTCTCCCTCAAATAATTCTCCTCGGTGCTTGTTCCTTTTCATATTATTTATCTCTCCCTTTGATAGCAATGCCAAAGAAACAAATAAACAAACAATTATGCCTTCCTCTGTATCTCAATATACTAATATCCCAATCGGTACAAGTTCTTCAAACTTAATCACAACCTTGAACATGATTCAAAGTGTGAACTATGTTGCATCAACATGAATGATCTTTTGATATAAGTAGACTGATGCAACAACCAGATCACATTAGTGACCGATAGACAGGGGACGGACCCCAAGTCTAGTCCTCAAGTATTCAAATGTGTCCTTTGGTAGAGGCTTTGTAAAAATATCTGCAAGTTGTTCTTTAGATGTGACAAATTCTAACTTCACTTGCTTCTCTTGCACTTGTTCTCTTAAGTAATGATACTTAATAGATATATGCTTTGTCTTAGAGTGCATCACAGGATTCTTTGAAATATTAATAGCACTAGTGTTGTCACAGTATATAATCACCGAGTCAAAGATTACCTCATTCATTCCTTCCAACACTTGTTTGATATATGCAATGTTTGAACAGTTAGTAGCAGTAGCAACATACTTTGCTTCAGCTGTAGACTGAGAAATACAAGCCTGCTTTTTACTTGTCCATGTTACAAGTCTTTCACCAAAGAAAAATGCTCCTTCGGTGGTGCTTTTTCTATCATCCACATTTCCAGCCCAATCAGCATCGGTGTAAACTTTCAGTTCAAACTTCCCTTCCTTAGGATACCATAATCCATAATTCTCTATTTTCTTCAAGTATCTTAAGATCTGTTTTGTAGCTATCATGTGTGATTCTCTAGGATTAGCAAGAAATCTTGCAACAATACTCACAGCATGTACTATATCTGGTCTACCGTGAACTACGTACATTAACTTACCAATCATGGATCAGTAAAGTGTCTAATTTACCTCTGTATTTTCATCCTCCTTTGTCAATTTGCATCTAGTAGCCATCGGTGTTCCCACAGGTTTAGCATCTTCCATGCCAAATGTCTTAAGTACTTCCTTTATGTATTTAGATTGTGTGATGAATATCCCATCACTCTACTGAATCACTTATAGTCCAAGAAAGAACTTAATCTCACCAAACATAGACATTTCAAATTCCTTTTGCATTTCATCAGCAAATGTCTTGTAGACAAGATCTGAGCCTCCAAAAATAATGTCATCAACAAATATTTCAGCAATGATAATAGTATCATCAATATCACCTTTCACATATAGATTGTTGTTTTCACTTGTTCTAACAAATCCAATACTTAAAAGTAAGTATGCAGTCTTTCATACCATGCTCTTGGTGCTTGCTTCAATCCATATAAAGCTTTATGTAATCTACATACCATGTCTTTATTGTCACGATCAACAAATCCTTCAGGTTGTTCAATGTAGACCTCTTCTTCAAGTATACCATTTAGAAATGCTGACTTCACATCCATTTGATAGACTTTGAATTTCTTGTGTGCAACATATGCAAGTAGCATTCTAACTCCTAATCTAGCAACAGGTGCAAATGTTTCACCATAGTCAATGCCTTCTTCCTGTGCATATCCCTTGCATACCAATCTAGCTTTATTTCTTGTGACTTCACCATTTTCATTCAATTTATTCCTATATATCCACTTAGTACCGATAACATTCTTATCTTTTGGTCAGGGTACTAAGGACCAGGTTTTGTTCTTCTCTATTTGCTCTATTTCCTCCTTCATTTCATTAACCCATTCTTCATTCTCTAATGCAACTTTCACACTTTTAGGTTCAAATTCACAAATTAGACATGTACCTTGTCTTGTTTTGCTTCTAGTTTGCATTCCAGCATGTCTGTCTCCAATGATTTGTGTCTCAAGATGATGATGTCTTCTGAAAAAACTAGCTAGAAATCAGTTTCTCCTTTCTTGCTCATCCTGTTCAGGGTCATTTCCTTGCTCGGTAGCTCCATCTTGTTCCTTGGTTTGTGTTGCCTGCTGTCCTGCATTGTTTCCCTACTGACCGGTTGTTACAGCTTGCGACATCGATAGATACTCTAGATGTTCAATGTAAGTAAATCTATCGTAGTCTTCTGGTTCCTTTGTACTTTCCTCTATGTTCTTATCATCAAACTCATCAACACGAACATTAGTACTTTTAAATATTTTATTTGTAACCTTATTCAAACATTTATATGCTTTACTTGTAGTGGAATATCCTAGAAATATCCCTTCATCTCCTTTAGAATCAAATTTGCCATTTCTTTCATCTTTCAAAATAAAGCATTTACTTCCGAAAATTCTGAAATAACTTACAGTAGGTTTGTGTCCAAACCATAGTTCATAAGGTGTTCGGTTGGAGTCCTTCAATTGTACTCAGTTAAGAACATACACAGTTGTACTAACAGCTTCCCTCCAATATGTCTGAGCAACATTCTTCTGTATCATTAATGTTCTGGCACAGTCAATTATAGATATGTTCCTCCTTTTAGCAATGCCATTTTGCTAAGGTGTCCTCAGTGCAGATACCTGTCTTTTGATTCCATGCTCATTAAAAAAATTAGTAAATTCATCATAGATAAATTCACCTCCTCTATCAGATCTTAAGCCTTTTATTTCCTTTCTGGTTTCTTTCTCTACCTTAGCTTTATACCACTTAAACATTTTGAAAGCTTCAGATTTTTCTTTCAGGAACATGATAGTCATCAGTCTAGTATAGTCATCAACAAAAAGAATAAAATATCTATCACCAGAACAACTCTGAGTTCTCATAGGACCACATAGGTGGGTATGAACTAACTCAAGTATCTTCTTTGTTGAGTAGTCTTTGCTTTTAAAACTAGACTTAGTCAGCTTACCTTTTTGACATTCATGGCACATGGAATGATCAGGTTTTGACAAGTTAAGCAATCCTCTAACTCTTTTCTTTCTACTAATCTTGATCATGTTGTCAAAGTTCACATGGCATAACCTTTTGTGCCACAACCAAGCATCTTCATCTCTTATTAACAAACAAGAAGACTGATCCATATCAAGATAGAATAAATTACCTCTAGATTGTGTACCAGTTCTGACAAGTCTTCCTCCATCATCATAGATCTTCACCTTTTTGCTTTCAAAATCCAGTCGGTGGCCTGAATTGTTCAGTTGAGCCACACTTAATAGATTATAGTTCAGTCCATCTACCCAGTATGTATTTTCACATTGTATTCTGTCATTGATCATCAATGAGCCTTTACCTCTTACCATACAAGGTGCATCATTTCCCATTCTCACAGATCCTCCATTATATTCAACAAGATGATCAAACTTCTCTACATCACCGGTCATATGATGTGTACAACCATTGTTTATGATCCATGTATCATTTCTTCTTACTTTAGAGATCAGTGTTGTCTCTTCATGTTTCTCTTCCTCCTCTGAGTCATCTTTCATAGCAACAAATACAACTTCTATATCATCTTCAGAATCAGATTTGGTTTCAATAGCTTCGGCTATGTAACATACCTTTTTGCCTTTTGCATCTTAGTTGTCTTTTTTGTTGTGTCGGTAGCCTTTGTTGACTCTTCTCCCATAGCTTCCTTCAGATCGGTCTTTCGATCTATCATCATCTTTCTTCTGAGGGCATCTAGAAGCGATGTGACCGACTTCTTTACAATTAAAGCATGCCAAATGTAGCTTACCTCTATACCTTCCTTTTCCTTTGGGAAATCTTCTGGCCATAAGAGCTTCAAGCTCATCAAGTTCATCATCGGTATTGTCATCACTATCACAATTCTTACTATTCCTGCTAGACTTTCCAATCTTCAAAGAAGACATGAAAGCGGATTCAATAGAAGGAACAACACTGTTATCAAAGTTGTTTAATTCAAAGGTTGTAAGTTTACCAATCAGAGTATCAAGAGTAAGGTTGGATCTAGCTCTTATTTCATGAATTGCAGAAATCCTGATTGCATAAACTGGTAGCAAAGTTCTGAGAATCTTACTTATCACTGTTTCATCGTCAATTACTCCATCAAATGCTCTAATAGCATGTACCACCTCTTTGAGTCTATTTGAATATTGGACAATGTTCTCACCTTCATTCATTCTCATATCATCAAATCTGCCTCTCAGACTTTTAGCTCGGGCTCTTTTGACATTCAGATCTCCACTGTATATTAGTGTTAATTTATCTCACATTGCTTTGGCAGTCATGCATGTCTTAATATCTTCAAATTTAGCGTCGATACAGAAATATGAAAATTTGGAAGTGAGCATTAGTCTGTATAGTTTTACAGGAAGCATCAAGGCAAAGCACGATGAAGTTTGATGAAAACAAATCATCTTCCAGTGAACCCCAAAAATCATCCGTTGATTTTTTAAGCAGTTAGTAAAGTACAATGGTAACCAAATTAGCTAAATCAAAATTTAGAAAATCTTTTGTAAAAGTTTAGAAGCTAAATGTAAGCATTTTTCCATTTCTTAATATATGGAGTAAATTTGTCTTGATGATTTATAGTCTTAAGGTACAAAAATGTTTCCATATATTTTTCTTGGCTTGAATAAAAGTAAAGATGTATAGGAAGCTTTTGTGCTCCCAATAAGAGCTTTATTTTATTTTTCAATGTTACTTCCAAGTTCTTGGGGACAATCATTTGAAATATACAATTAGTTGATAATCAAATAGCATTGTGTTCCAAAGCAGTTGATTCCTATTATTTTTCTTAAGAATTATGGGAAAGCAATGATTACGCAAAAGTGCTAAGTGTTAAGATCCATGGAAAAATAACTTGTTTGGTGGATGTGGGTGATACAACATTGATATTGAGAAGAAGAAAAGTCTTCCAACAAACCCTTCTACATGTGGAGTTTTTAAAATGCAAGTGTTAAAACCCTAGGATCAATTGGCATTTATTTATTTATTTTGTTGTTGTTGTTGTTTTTGTGTGTGTGTGTGGAGTTTGGTACAATCAACTCCTTGTGATTGCAATTTTATCTTGAGCAACAAGATCTAATTCATATTTAAGTTGAATGTGCTACTTTCTCACGCCCTTTTTAGATGATTTGATAGCTTGTCATTTTCTTTCAATACTCTACCTTTGTCTTCAATAACAAAATATAGAGTAACTTTCAAATTATCAGATTCTTTCTACATTGTTTTCCACTTGACTACACTAGTTCATATGAAATTCAAGCATATTGTTTGTTTCTTGTAGAACTTCATGTGCTCAGAGTTAATTTAAAATCACCCCACCATAGTATTTCAATTTATTATTTTATAATTGTCTGGAAAGATTCATTGAGATATCTAATTTTCATCTCAATTTTCATACAAATATAGCTCATGGATTGTTATTGTTCCAGAATTTGTATTCTTGTCAAAATAACTTACTTGCATGTTGTATGTTGTCCCAAATGAACATTCATTTTCTTGTGCATGTAATGCAAAACTTGCATATTCATGGTGTTTGTATTTGTGATTATTATGATAGTCAACCTATTTTATTCAACAAAAAACTCATTTGTCCTTAACACTTGCTAATGATATTTCCTTAAGAGTATCTTAGGTTTCATCAACAAATCTATTTTTTCATTTGTATCTCAATTTATTCAACCTTCAATGCGATTGTATTTTGACAAAGAGCTTACATATCTATGCAAGGGTTGTGTTCCCAATTAATTCTTATTAAGAATTTGTGTGCATTTAAATGACTCCATAACTCAATTTATTTCAATTCAAACATTTCTACATCTTTGAAGTAGATTAATAAGTTGTAGCTTACATAATTAATCTAAGATTATGTATGTATGCATGTATGCATATACACGCACACAAACACATACACATACATACATATGTGTGTATGTACGTATATATGTGTGTGTATGTACACACACATAACATGCATACACACACGTACATACATACATGCATGCATGCATGCATACATACATACCTACACACACATATCCCAAAAAAAAATGCATTTATTTCTGCAAAAATATTAAATATAATCTTAAATGAAATCTTAGATTAGTTATGTAAGGTGTATTAATCTACTGCAAAGATGTATGCAATTTGTGCATTAAAATAGAAGCACCAATAACACCTTGATGAAATACATGATTGCAATCTTATTTGAAAAGGTGGAATAATTCAATGCACATGGGAACTATTTGTAGAAATGTTTGAATTGAAATAAATTGAGTTATTTATATACGTGTGTGTGTGCACACACACACACACACACATACATATATATACATACATATATATGTACATATATGTATATACATATATCTGTGTGTGTGTGTGTGTGTGTACATTGATATCCATAGATAGATAGATAGATAGATAGATGTGTGTGTGTGTAGTTATTGATTGTATGGATTAAAATTTTGAGGATGTTGTGCATGTATAGATTATGTGAATGAACATTCACATGCTTATTGTTATCTCTCTAAGCATTGTTGGTTTAAACTGGCTAGAGCCTTTGAAATGTTATTCTTTTCACGTTATTATATTGTGTAACTCACAATTGATATTTTGTGTTGTATGTTGAATTATAGTTTTAAAACCTCTTAGAACTCCTACATAAAAGTATATGGTTGTGGTTTTCTAGTTGTGCTTACTACTTACACTTAAATTGGAAAAAAATACTTCCAATAATTACACTCATGCTTATACTCTTTGACATATTTTCAATTATTACAGACATGTATTGCCAAAATTACCCATTTTGAGGGTTGGCTAATCCTTTGTTTCATCATCGAGAGGGGATTCAATTTTGCCTAAGGTGCATTTTTTCAAAAATAGATTAGCAACATGTATGTCAAGTGCAGTTATTAATCATTAAGTGTTTAATGAAATGACTGAATAGGACTACTTTTAATGGAATGTGATTATTACAGCTTATTGAAGACATGAGTATTGTCGCAAGGCATTAGTACTTTTTCACCAAATGTAACAAACAAGTGTTTGATCCAATCAGTTCACATTTTCCAAACTGAGAGCTTTGGAATAGGTTATGAGAATCCATCAGACAATAGTGGAGAGAAAATTATTATATGACATTGTTGTAGTGAGTACCCTAATAGACATGTACGTCAAATGAAGATGTATACAAAAGGAAGAGGACTTGCTCAAGAAAATGCCCTAGAGAAATGTGGTTGCATGGCATGCAATGGTTGTAAGATATGTACAACACAGGCCCTTGTAAAATCTTTTGATGTATTTAAGTGAATAAATTGAAAGGTATTAAATCAATCTCCTAAACATATTCTAGTGTCCTCTCAGCCTATGGTAAAGTGGTAGCTTTGAAACGAGACATGTGCATTTGCCAAAGCTTATCGTAAAATGGATTTTTGTTAATTGGTGTAGATGTTGTGTGGTGGTAGAGAATCAAGATGTATGGGAAAAGTGGAAGCATACAAAATAAATGTGAGTTGTTTGCTAAAATACCTGAAGGAAAGCTAGTCTAATGGAATATGATGATTGTAGGATATGCACAAAATGGTGTTCCGGTCAGATCTAAAATGGTAACCACAAGTATAAAGCACATAAATTAAGACAAGTATGAAACATGACCAGAACCTCCAGAGACTTTTACTCATAATCCTAACACAATAGGAAAATAGAGTAAAAGGAAGGTGTGTCATCAATTGTCAACCCATTTATAAGGATTGGAACACATACACAATTAGGTCTTCATGCAATCCTAATATCAACATATTCAACCACAACATCTCCTCGATCATAGGATGTATTGAAACGCCACACCGACATGCATAGGAAATAAATAAAGACTACATAAAAGTGCATGTAAGAATCCTATAAGTGTTTACAAGTGTATAAAAGACCACTCGAGAATCCATAAGAGATTTTGCAAGATCACATCGATATACATGAGTATGTGGATGGTGTAGGAGCACCCAACCAAGCAAGAAGATTCAAGAATCCATTAAGGAATGATCAGTGGGATCAAGGGTCTAAAGGACCTAATTATATGTATTGAGGCCAATTATGGCATTTGAATGTAATAAGATTGATAAAATGGATATAAGTCCTAATGGTCCTTGTAAGGACCCATAGGACCAAAATATGTAATAATGGCACATTTGGTACCCAAAGAGTCTCTTATAGGGTGTGTTGAGTCATAAACAATGTAATAAGGCCAAATAATAAGACTTGGAGTTGGATTTAAGGTCCTAGGAATTGTATCCTTAAAGATAGAAAATTTGAATTTTCAAATTACAACAGTTAATTGGAAATGGTGGGTACTTGGTAGTTTTGTTTAGTTTTGTTAGTTATGATCATACCTTTGATCAGAGAAGGGTTATAAGAGCATAATGACACCTATTTAAAGCCAAGGAAATCACGAGAAGGAGAGACTAATGTAATGATTTGATATGCAATAAAAGGTTTCAAATTTTATGCATATTTGGTTTATTTTACACGCTTCATTGTTAATAGGACTAAAGTTTACATTCTATTGTACGAGGAAGTGATCCAAGATATTTTAAATTGGTTATTCATGTACATTTGAATCCATACTGGATGTCTTGTGGGAAGTGTTGGTGTATTCCTTATTTTGAGACTCTTAATGGCATGAAGACCCATTCTACTTTATGTATTCATTATGTTCCTTCTAGAATGGGTCAAATGTGATGTATTATATCATCTAGTAACATTATTGGATGCAAGAGTGAAGTTGGTTTTGGTGATCACCAAGAAGTTGACTCTTTGCTTGAGAAAAGAGCATGATTTATGTGTGTGGGCATTGGATCTGAAGATCTATCTTAACAAGGGGGTCATTTTATGTCGTAACACATTGGAGTATGTTGGATTAAAGGTGAAACAATTTTTTTTTAGTTTTGGAAATTTTTGGAAGGAGGGTTTTGAGGAGGCTCTAGTTTTATAGGCCTTTTGGTGAGGGTTTGTGGGTTAACCCCTTAAATGTGTATGGCTGACCAAATATGTGCAAGAAACCTTTGATTGGTGTCAAGATAGAAAACTACTCAAAGTTTGGAGTCCTGGTTGCAAGATCTTTGGGTACTTGCTTTGTAAAAGGCCTAATTAGGGCTATTTTTAGGGTAAATTACATTATTTCGTATAGTTGGTCCAAAGGAGTGGGGTGATTATTTTGGGTATGTTGAGTAAATTTGAAAAGGGTATCTGAAACAATGATTCTTTTTCCAAGTGTTTTGTGAAGTTTGTGAGTTAAGACCATAAAATATGGTTTGGAGACCTAATTGGGGAAATAGGCCTAGAAAATGGTTCGCGTATGAACCTGGCTATTGGGTGTTAAAAACTAGTTGAATCAAGTTGTGCAGGGTATAATAAGACCCTAGGAAGTGGTGAACCAAGTTGGGAAGGTCGAAGTCAAGTTTTGATGCGTTGAGAGGGGCTTAGTGCTAAAGGGATAGTGGGCAATCATGTGAGTGAAGACCAAGACCAGTTGACCATTGTGTGAAGAACATGCCACTCCGCATCAGTGGAACTTATAAATGCACCATTCTATGCAATATTTACTTCATAAATAAGTTCATGCATGAATGTCAATTCAACCATAATTACATAAGAAAAACTAATCATAATATTTTCCCATTATGCTCATAAGGGTATAAAAGCTTGCAAAAGTATTCATGAGCATACAAAGGGCTGCAAGATTTAACAAGAACATACATGAGCATGCAAAAATGCTCAAGAGAAGATATGAGCATATAAGTATGTTATATACTAAAAGAGCAGATCAAACTATGTCAATTCCCTTATCTACTGTTCAATATTTGCATAAAACTTTAATTACCATTAGATGCCACTAATAGGTTTTCTACATCATGCCAAAGTTAATGTTCATCTACTATGAATATATAACTAATTCTTTGTGTTCTAAAATAAGTCAGTGGATGATGATTAACATAAAACACACATCCATGATCTATAAGGAAAGGTTTTCTTCTCATATTATTTGAGAGTGACCATGTCATTCCTCAACAACAATTTTACATAAATACTTTGATTAACAATATCCTTGATAGTAGTAGCAAATCTTTAATTACATCTATAAATAATGATAAATAACATCTTATAGATATATATTGCATATAAATAAATATCAAAATATTTATTACAATTATTCCCTCCAAATGCATATCACATGGATAACTAATAAAAACAAATGAATATTAAATTATTAAACATATTTATTCAATACTAATGAACATCTAATGGATAACTATTGCAAGTAAGAAAAATCAACTAATTAACTAAATCTATTCAATTTCAATGAACCATCTATTACAAGCCAATGAAATGTATATCAAATTATAATTATACTAATGAATATCAACACATTTATTGAGCAATCAGTCATAAAGAAAAAAAGTCTGATTGCAGATAAAAATATACCTCGACACATTTTCATGATGAGCTAAGCTATGAAAGACTACCAAAATGAATTAGCAAAAGTAACATTAATAATACAAAGTTTAAACTAATACAAAATATAACAAATAGTTGGATGTGAAATTAGAGCAATATAATCTTAGTAGAGATCATCATGGCTATATAAACTTGAGAACCATTTGGAAAGATTTGAATGAAACACAATCTCACAAAATGAGTTCAAGATTTTCAAATGGATTAAATTGAAACGACCTAGGAAAATATTAAGTTACATACTTGAGAGCTACCAAAGTTGTTATAGTCATGCATACACTATATATAAAGAAAGGGACAACGTATAAATTATAGATACTAGACATAACATAAAGTCGTAAGATTTGGATCTAATTGACAAAGACTCTCGTATTTTGGACTTATGTAAAGAATGAACTTATGAAGAAGGTTTAAATGGATCGATCACCACATTATATGAGAAGAATGAAATCCTTTGCATGCAAATTTAGAGAAGGAAATCAAAAGAACATACTTTCTAAACCTATGCTTCATATTCTCTTAGCATTAATAGAGATTTAAACATCTATGACTGAGAGTTCATGGTTCGATATTTATATTCTTTGCATGTCATGAATGAAATTGGGACAAAAGAGGTTTACATAAACCAATTCTCTAGACAAAACTCAGCTAAAAGAGACCAAACCCAATAGTTCAAAAACTACAATTTTCATTAAAAGACAAGGACATAAAATGTGCACACTCCAACCACACTAGTTCCTATAATTGTTTATGAAGTTTGCATGGATATTTATTTCATTACAGTATTGCAACTAAGTAATCTTGAACAACAGCCCCAAACACGCTTCATGTTGCAGCATAAACATTACAATTACCAATACAAACATAGATAGCACTAACAATTATAAAGAAATTTTAGAAGCAGACATATTATTATATGTTGAATCTCATGAAAACACTTAAACAAAAATGTCTAGATAAATATGGAAAGAGGATACCTTGTCCTTGACACCAACCAGTTACATTTTGTAACTGATTTGTTGATTGCTCATTCACTATTCCAACCTCTACATTTATTAGAACTCTTAATAGAAACGCTTCCATTAACACAAGCCTTCAGTTTTCCCCCAACATGTAACAGAAAAGGGAAGGTTATTTTCATAATTCACCAGTTAGCTATTAGCTGAAGAAGACACCCAACACATACATCTGAGCGGTATTAATTTATTTATCATGTACCGCTTTATAAGAAATGGAAACCTTGTATTCTTGGGACAGTCAAATCTCGGAATTGACATATTTTATGTTTGTGTTAAAAACATGAAACTAGAATAGGGATTTGTTAATTCCCATTTACCCCCGAAACCAGCATTTGAATCTTCCACCTAAATAGGTGGAATTGGAAAATCAATTCCAATTCCACTTAAATGGGAATTGGGGGTAAAACAAAATTTATAATATTTTGAAATCCATATGCAAACAACATTTTCCATCTTCTCTTTATGAATTCCAGGTGAACCAAACGGTTCCAACCATATTCCAAAAACCATTTTCCGGATTTAAAACTTCCAGAATTGTCAAATACTGAAATTTGACAATTCCAACGTTATTTAATTCCAGCAACCAAACAGACCCTAATAATAGAATATGCCTTGAAATTATAGTGTAACTAATGTGTATTAGTTTTATTGATTATGTTGATTTTATACATCCTTATTATTTTAAGATTAATATGTCTTTTTTTTAAATGGTAAGTGATACTATCTATAATTATTATTTTATTGCTATTAAAATTTAGTTTTAATGCCTTAGAATTATATCTTAAAGTTCTTGAAATTGTACATGGAAAATGTTGATTTACGAGTTTACTAACATCTATATATTTTAGTTTGTTATATATTTTAGCTTAACAAACTAAAATGATGAAAGATTCACTTACCAATGTAGCTCCTTATCGAGTTAGAGTTGGAGAGGCACTATGGTAGACTTGTCAAGACCAATGTATAGCTAAAATACAAGGTTTGTTCCATACTAAGCAGTACTAGATAGCATAATTCAGGGTCATATACACATGATACAATAAATTATATCAAAATAAAAGCTAAGCTAATCAGCATATACATGTTCAAGCATAATACAATAAAATAAAAGGCAAGAGATAGAATGAGCCTGTCATGCTTGGAACTCCATCAATAAAATAAGTCCACCACCTTTACATTGGTCCCTAGCAGTGGTAAACTGCAATGCCACCCTACCATGTGGAACCCTTAGGCTCACCCCATCATGCTCGTGGAGATGGTCTCTCTACCACAATAACAAGGCACACACACAAGTAGGGAGTCGATAACACACATGCCAAGCAAATGCATAAACTCGGAGAATGGTCAAGAGGTTCCAACACACTCATATATGCATAATACAACAATCCATGCAAAACACTCAACATGAGAACCAAGTCTAAAAATAATCAAGATACCATGTAATCACAGTACACTAGGGTACTACTTACTACTACAAGACCTAGATGTGAGAGTACCAACCATAGGGAGTATCACCACTCGTACAGACCAATATTGAAATTTGAGGTGAATATCATCTACCTCAGGCTCGGGTCAATCCTGACATCTAAGGATTCAATGATTTCCACACTACCATCTACCTCACGCTCGAGTCAAGCATGAAATCTAAGGATTCAATAGTTTCCACAATATCACACAGGTCAATCCTGACATCTGAGGTTTCCAATTACTTGTGTTTAAGGTTTTACCCTATTTATTTATTAAGTTATCACTTTTAAAGAAAACTCCTTGACGTAGCCTATGTGGCCACTTCTAGGCCATGGTCCACATAAGGAGCTACTCCTTGTGTCGACTCAACACACCTAGTCCTATGGGTCAACATCAAAGGACAAAGACCCAAACAAGAAGCTTGTCCACTCGGTCTACACTGAGGACATAAGCAAAACACTTTGTCCACTTAATCTACACCAAGGATGTGAAATAGGGACTTTGTCCTCTCAATCTACATCGAGGATGGAATAACCCAAAGTTTGTCCACTTGGTCTATATTGAGGACAAAAGCATGAGATGCATCGTGTACCTAGTCTACATCAAGGATGTGGAATAATAGAAACATCAACAAGTAAGAAAAGTAATAATTGGAGGCAAATCACTCCCAACATTCAAGGCACGAAGCTGAGTAAATGCAATGAAAGCACAAATGCTAGACAACTCAATTGGTAACTATTCCAAGAGCTCAGATGAAAATACACTAAATATACTAAAATCCCAAATTTGGATGAAAATCGATGAAGGTTCGAAAATCAACATTTTAACATCACAAGGGTAAGTTCAGATCATGATAACTATTACCTAAAATGTTCTCAATCCATCTTGATACCACAATATTACTAAAATAATAGAACTCTACCAATTTCAACATTCAAAACACACCAAGCATGATAGCAGATAAAACAAGAAGGCACGCAACATGAGGCAAACTCAAAAACACCCAAAAATGAAACTTGGAATTAAGCCACAAAAATTAAAACCCATTTTCTTAAATACACCCAACATCACAAATATCTAATCAATTTCTCATTCTGGGCACACACAAAAAAATACACAGTATAACACCACAAAATTCATAATTTCCAAATTACAAAACATGAAATCCTATAAAAACTCAAATGAATAAAGGAAAGCAATGAAAATGTGGGAGAATGCTAATTCTCAACCCACGAAGCTAACATAATTTACTTCATTTGAAAATACGAACCAAAATAGAAGATAGACAAAGCCCTACCTCACACAAAGTGGCAATTATGAAAATTAATGCAAAGGTATGCACTGGTGGAAGGACTGAATGATGAATTTGAAGGATAAACCTTTGAGAGGTTTAGGCACTTGCCAACAACCCCTAAGGCCTAAATGAACCAAAAGTGAATACCAATGGACACACCTACACCAAATGGAAAATATGGATGTATTTGACCTATATTAGGTTGTTTCGACAAGCTTTTGCAAGTTTCAAAGTATAGAACCAAACCCAACACCCCAAACTCTCTATTTGTCAAATGGGCCTAATAGCCCCTCCTTGTAGGTCAACAACGGTATAAAATTGCACTTATCTCCAGTTTTCTCCAAGACACTAGGAAAACACATTAACTTTTGGGATACCCTTTTGGATGAACAATAACATGTATGAAACTCAGACTATATTGTTTTGGACAATATGCAAGGTCCTTTAGACTGTACTCTGCCAACATACACCAAACAAGGCAAATTAACAAAGGAACTATAATTTTTTCTTACTCCCTAACTCCAAGATTTCATAAATTCTTCTCATATGCTTCCAAACCACCAATATATCACGAATTTGGGTCTTGGATGCCTCCAAGTGTAAAAGCCCCAAATTGCTCCCAAATAACCCTCTAAACTAGGGCTCTTCAATAGAATGCTCTCCACTCATTTCTAGGACCAAACAAGGGTGGATCCACCATACATAGGGTGTATCTAGATACCACAAAACATAAAAATTACTCCTTCAAACAATTCTCTCATTGCTGCTCCATACCCACAACTTCATTAACCTTTCAAACCCTCCTTCTCGATGATCACCATCAAATACTCTTCATCTTCACATCATAAGGTTAGATACATATTGTACATATTAAGGATACATCACTCCAGGAGAATCAAGTTTATATCATTCATGGAATGACGATCCATCCATTAGACTAGTTCAAACTTATAAGGAAAACATTGATTACTTCGAACAGTCAGCCATGTTCTGATAACCAATCAATTAAATAAACTTCAAAACATATGGAATGGATTGAAAATAATGTAAATAAGTTCCCTTATAGAGTTATAACATTAAATAAACAAGTGGAATCACAAAACAATGCTAGATTAACATCAAATGTAGAAATATAAGTGTTTTTGTTGATTTTCAGACTCAGTCTGTACATCGGTGAATTCCTCACATATAAAATTTCATACAATGATCAAAACTCACTTAAATAACTCCCTCAACCTTCTCCAATCAGTTGAACTTCTTTTTTAACCATTAATCTCCTAAAAACTAAATTCCCTCCTAAATGTAAGTGACTGTTGGGATTCAAATATTTGAATCGACCAACTTACAATTTATTCAATAAAACATCAAATTAACTTCTCAAACTTGTCAAGAAGATCACTACGACCATATTAAACACTTATAAACTCATCTTAGACTCCTAAGGATCTAATTACATCATTTTATCAATCTTGCTCACTTTTTACCATCTAGGATCCTAAGGTCCTTAATAGGCCCTTTAGAATCTATTACAACTTTATTGTTTTTATTGCTTCCCAAGCCTTCAAAGGCCATAATTGGCTTTAAAAAATTCCAATTCACTTCCTTGAACTTCATCCTATCTTATTTGTGTCCTATGTCTTCTTTAGGCATCTTGATATGTCCTGATGCTCTTGCATCATACTCCCCTCCTTCAAAGAAACACTTGTCCCAAGAGTTGTTCCTCTTCTTCAATGCATCATGTCTCTGATTAGGTTTCATGAAATCTTCAAGGTTATCTTGACTCCTACCACTCCAACCTATTTGCACATGCCAAGAAATGTTAGAAAAAAAACTTTTATTCTTGTATCCTTGCCTTAGGCAGTGTTGTTGATGCTACTTCCATGACTGTTGTTGCTTGTGTTTGTACTATGTTTCTGATTCTATCTTTTTCATTGGTTGCCTCTGCAACTTCACCTTGATCTCATCCTTCCTTTGGTCCACAATAGGGAAAATGATTAATGATCCTATTTTCACACTCTTCATCTCCCAAAGTCCCTCATTCTTAGGACTGTCCCTATTTTTAGTCTTATCTATCCTCCAACCATTATCATCTTGCTTGTCAAATATCTAATTGCCAAAACATATGACAATGTTTTCCTCCTCACCATCCAAAGGTAGAGGCTTAATTTTGTATTGTTTTCCATCCCTATGAACCAAATAAGTGTTTGCAAAACTATCATGAATGGTCCTTCTACTATGCTTCCATGGTCTACCAAGAATCAAATTCCCACATGTCATAGGAATAACATCACAAAGAACCTTGTCCTGATAGAAACCAATAGAAAAATTCACATAATCCTTCTAAATAATCACTACATGTTGTTGTTGGGTAACCCAAGTGGCCTTGTAGGGATTAGGATGGTCAAATGGTACAATTCCTAATTTAGTAACCATATCAAGTGAAACTAGATTGCAATGTGATCCAGAATCCACAATCAATCTACATACCTTGTATTTACATAAACAATTAGTCTTTAAAATATTTACCTTTGGTTCAACAATCTTCTCACCTTGTCTTACCATTAAACATTCTCCTTCCTTAGGTTCTATCAAGAGAGATTTAGGTGATGCATCCTCTTCATCTTGCAGAAGTTGTACTCTTCTTTCCTTACCTTGATTTGAATCAATCCATTTAGGACATCTAAATGACTGATGGCTAACTTCATTACAATGAAAACATCTCCCAGTGAAAATGCCATTGCCTCTTCCACCAAATCTACCTCCTCTAAATCCTCCTATTTGATTTGCCATAGGTTCTTTGCCTTTGCCTTTGTCATTGCTGCTTTGAAACTCTGAATTTGATATGCCACCTCCTCCTCTCATGGCTCATCCTCCTCTATTTCTTTGTCTCTCATTCTTCCTTTTCAACTTCTCCTCAGTCTGGACTGCAAGTTGAAAACAATCTCCTAGGGTCCTCGGTATGTTTAAACCAATTTCATCTTGTATGTTGTAATTCAATCCATTCATACCTAGAAACCTTTTCATCTTCATCTTCTATGCCTCCCCTAATGCTTAGGGTGTGAAATTGATCAATATAAGACATGATGTCCAAGTCCCTTTGCTTCAAATTGTTCCTTCTCATCTTTGTTTGTATAGCCAAATTCAAGGGAAAAAATTGTCCCTTAACCATGGTCTTCATTCTTTCAGAATTATTTTTATCTTGTTTAACCCTCTTGCTATCCTCGCATTATGAATGCTTGTCCACCATGTAATTGTTGTACCTTTTAGCATTGCTTTAGCCAACTTTACCTTCTTTCCTTCTTCCACATCCTCCAAATCAAAGTAGTTTTCAAGTGCCTCTACCCAACCAAGCACTTCTTCAGTATCCATCTTTCCTTGGTAGATTTGTAAGTCTACATTGCTCTTGCTTCCAGTACCTTGTACTGCCTTTATCAATATGATAAATCTCCTCTCCTCAGGATCATTTTCTTCTCCATGACCCCTACTCTCTTTTCATCCATGGAACTCTCCTTGTTCTTTGTGGTTCTCATCATGAACTTCTTCTTCTCTCTTAGGTTCTCTTGTTTATTTCTCCAATGCTTCTATCCTCTCAAGAAATTGAATTCTTTCTCTCCTCATCTGTCTCTCTTCTCTTTTCTTTGCTACCTCTAGTTCTCTATTCTCTCTTTCCTTCTTCTCAAGGGTTGTCTTCAACTCTTCTATTTCTCTAGGCATTTGGTTCTTAGGTGCCATGACACTTCATACTTCTACCCAAACCTTTCCCTAATGCTCTGATACCACCTGATGCAGAGGTATGCACTGGTGGAAGGAATGAATGATGAATTTGAAGGATAAACCTTTGAGAGGTTTAGGCACTTGCCAATAACCCCTAAGGCCTAAATGAAACAAAAGTGAATACCAATGGACACACCTACACCAAATGGTAAATATGGATTTATTTGACCTATATTAGGTTTTTTCAACAATATTTTTTAAGTTTCAAGGTTTAGCACCAAATCCAACACCCCAAACTCTCTATTTGTCAAACATGCCTGATATCCCCTCCTTGTAGGTCAACAACAGTATAAAAGTGTGTTTATCTCCAATTTTCTCCAAGACACTAGGAAAACACATTAAATTTTGGGATACCCTTTTGGATGAACAATAACATATATGAAACCCAAACTATGTTGTTTTGGATAATATGCAAGGTCCTTTAGACTGTACCCTACCAACATACACCAAACAAGGCAAATTAACAAAGGAACTATAATTTTTTGTTACTCCCTGACTCCAAGACTTCAAAAAGTCTTCTCATATGCTTCCAAACCACCAAATATGTCACCAATTTGGGCTTTGGATGACTCCAAGTGTAAAAACCCCAAATTGCTCCCAAATAACCCTCTAAACTAGGGCTCTTTAATATAATGCTCTCCACTCATTTCTAGGACCAACCAATTGTGGACCCACCATACATAGGGTGTATCAAGACACCACAAAACATAAAAATTACTCCTCCTTTAGACAGTTCTCTCACTGCTGCTTTATACCCACAACTTTATTAACCTTTCAAACCCTCCTTCTCGATGATCACCATCACATACTCTTCATCTGCACATTATAAGGTTAGATTCATATTTTAAATATTAAGGATACATAAGTCCATGAGAATCAGGCTTATATCATTCATGGAATGATGATCCATTCATTAGACTAGTTCAAACTTACAAAGAAAACATTGATTCCTTGGAATAGTCAGCCATGTTCTGATAACCAGTCAATTAAAATAACTTCAAAACATATGGAATGGATTGAAAACAATGTAAATAAGTTCCCTTTTGGATTTATAACATTCAATGAATAAATGGAATCACAAAACAATGCTAGATTAACATCAAATGCAGAAATTTAAGTATTTTTGTTGATTTTCAGACTCAGTCCATACACCAGTGAATTCCTCACATACAATCTTTCGTACAATGATCAAAACTCACTTAAATAACTCCCTCAACCTTCTTCAATCGGTTTAACTTCTTTTTTAACCATTAAACTCCTAAAAATTAAATTCCCTCCTAAATATAAGTGACCATTGGGATTCAAATATTTGAATCGACCAACTTACAATTTATTCAATAAAACATCAAATTAACTTCTCAAACTTGTCAAGAAGATCACTAAGACCATATTAAACACTCCTAAAATCATCTTAGACTCCTAAGGATATAATTACACCATTTTATCAATCTTGCTCACTTTTTACCATCTAGGATCCTAAGGTCCTTAACAGGATCTATTACAACTTTATTGTTTTTATTGCTTCCCAAGCCTTCAAAGGCCATTATTGACTTTAACAAATGCCAATTCACTTCCTTGAACTTCATCTTGTCTTCTTTGTGTTCTTTGTCTTCTTTAGGCATCTTGATATGCCATGATGCTCTTGCATCAAAAAGGGGTGAAAGAAATTGATTTCTTTGTGGAAATGAAAATGGCTCCATAGAAAGGAATAACAATGGCAACACGAATCCAATGAGTCGTTGCCCATGTGGATCCAACAAATGAATTAAACACAACCAACAAACCAATGATTTTCTCCAAACCAATTTGGAGCAAAATCCAAATTTGCCAGAAGTAAAAGTGAGGAAAATGATTTATTTCCTTAAATATAAAGTCGCTTTTCCAAAAAGGACTTCAAATAAAAATAACTTAAATACAAAAAATGAACTAAAGAATTTCTAAAATTAAATCAAATTGATTCCAAATAAATGAAATTCAACTACTATGAATTAGTTGGTAATTAAAAATTAAATCCCTTAAAGGAATTAAATCAACAATCTATTTCTAACTCAATCGCGACAACTACAAGAACTCTAAATGCACAGACACAAATACTAGTCTTACCCAATATGCATATGAAGTCCAGATTTTCCCACACATAATGGAGGTATAATATACATTAAGGACACATTGTCCATACAAGAACAATATTGGATCAATCATGAAAGACTAATGAAACTCTCTTGTACCATTGTTGGGGATAAGACACGCTCAAACCTGTAGCTCAAACGAAATAGTGTCTGGCACCTATTCAATGAAACATGCACACATCAAGTATAGTTGCTCATAGTATAAATAATTGAAGCACATGAACATGATATCAAACAATGAAGGAGAAAGAGACATCATGTATATCTTATAGATGAGTAACTACGACTTTGTATCACTTCATACAATCACATAAGGCATAATCCATAACAATTGTATGAGCATAGAAACATACACCATCTTATTTAATATTAACATAAAATAATCATTTACAACAATATGAGCATATATTAGTGAAAATCTCAATTAAAATATCCAACAACATATACAACACAATATTGTATCATCTTAAAATGGAAGCCCTTAATCCATGTTAAGAGCATTTATCCCTTCGAGTAAGTGGTCTGGGGTTATGTCAAGCACCTTGATTAGGTCTTTGCATGGATCTGGCTTTTCCCCCCTATTCTGCTTCTCTCTCCACCCATTTCGAGCTTTTCCTGGCACCTGGTCCTGAGAACTTAAGATCTGAGACCTCAGGGTCAAGGATGACCTCCTAGGTCAAGGTCGACCTCAACCCTGACCTAGGGAAGAGTCAACCTCGATCCTGACCCTGGGTCCAATTTTCAAGTTTCGGAGGTTTTGGGATATCGGGCTTTGAAAAGTTTTATTTTCCTACTTCCGAGTCGGTTGTTTTGGATTTTGGAATGGTAAACTCTTAAATTGCATTTAATCTAGGTCCATATCTAGGGGTTAAGGTTAATTGGAATTTAATTCTCCAATGTCGGCCTCTCTAAAATTTTGTGCCCTAGATCACTATAAAAGGAAGCCTTCCTCTCTCATTTTCATATCCACTTTCATAAGCACATCCATTATTCATCAAGAGCTCTCAAGAAGACATTCACTTTTGATATCTCCATCAAGTGTCAAGATTCATCAAGCAAGATCAAGAAAGCATTCTTAATCAAGGACACATTCAAGCCATCATCCATTCAAGCATTCAAGTTATCCATTGAAGATCAAGGATTCAAGCATTCAAGCTTTTGTAGGGATTTGGTTCAAGCATTCAAGATTCATTATTCAAACCCTAGATCTATCCATCATGGTGGTGTTATCTTCCTTCAAGATCCTTTGTTCATCTTCAAGATCTGTTCATTCTTCCCTCAAGGTGGATTCCAAGCATACAATCATTGAAGTTTTGATTTACATTGGTTAATGTTATGTTCAAGCTTTCATATCAACATACTTGTTTACATTTGAAATACAATTGCATATCTATTGAATATCATAGCTTCATTGTTAGATCTACTTCTACTACTTGCTAGCATTCTCTATTTCAATTCCATTATTAAGGTTGATTCCAAACCGGGGTTTGACTAAGGCAAACCCCTCATCCAAACAACAAAACCATTTTCTTGCAGGTACAGGTACATGATAGGGAATTGCAATTCAGATTTGGATACCCTTTTCGGTGAACTTCTGGGATCCATGAATAGAATTTTTGTCGGAGTTATTTTGGGTCAAGGTCGACCTTCAGTGAGGGGTAAGATTGTGCCCCGCTATCTATGTCAAAGTCGACCTGACCTCAGAAAGACAAAAAAAATTTGGGTTTTCTTTGTCTTGGCATTTCCAGTCCAGAGTAGGTTGCAAAATCTCTTGAAATTGAACACAGACATCAGAAAACAATGATTTCTGCATCAGCCTTCTTTTGAGATAAGTATTTCTATTTTATTTAGTTTGTATGTCCACAACATTTTTCATCATAGATATTTCACACCCTATCTATCTATTTTCATCATACATATTCCATCACATACATATTCAAAATTACACATCTCCTCATATCCATATTCAATCCTATTCAAATATAATAGGAAATCAATGATGATCATCATAATATATTAATCCAATGTTCTCGAGAGAAAAATACACTAGATATCAAAATAAGGCATCATCATGCAGATATGATAAAAATGGTAATAACAACATAATCTAACATCTAAATCGACAATGATACTAGTAACCGAAATAATGTATCATAATCAAATGCATCACACAATGCAACCACCTAATCACAACATCATAATACAAATATAATGATCTAAAATATAGATAACATCTAAAAATGATAACAACCATAATCTAGTAGCCACCGACACATACATTAGTGGAATTGGAACAATCCCTCACATCATAAGCCATATAATCCCTAATATCTCACAAGTCATAAAAAAACAAATATCATCATAACCACAATAGTAATCTCAAAATTAACACAAGAATGAACTAAACTAGATGCATCTTACAATGTCAATATTAAATCATAACATGGGAAAAGCCATTATATCACATAAAGGAATCAAGCTCAGACCAAATCACCAAGAACATAATGAGTCCTCAAAACTTAAAATAAAAGCCTCAAAAGGTCTAGCATTACGAATCAGGTACACAACCAGCCATAGCTCAAATGTTCTCACAACTAGACATAAGGGCCTATACAACTTGTTGATGCAATGGCATAAATCAGATCATACCATACAAGCATATGTCTGACAAAGCATAAGGTGCACTCAACCAATCACACAAGGTACAAGGAAAACATCCTGAGCCAAAACAAGCCATTACAAGAAATATCATCCAACAGTATAGAAGCACTAACTCACATAATGTTGAAGCCAAATCCATTAGGATGTCATGCAAAAATAAAATAGGAGAGGCACTACAGTTGTAGTGATAACTAGTATTGTATGATTGTCATTATGGTTGTCATGCATGAAATGTGAGTATTCTGGCATAATTAAAAAGATAGTCAGAAATATATTTTCACTCATTCTGACTAACACCTTGATTAGATTACCAAAATTTGTTATGATGTCACCATTATGATAAACTTAATTAACAAAGCGGATAGATATTTAAAATCGTATTTGGCTATTAGCTTGAAGTTATTATTTTATGAACAAATACTTATGAAATTGTATAGTAGACATTTACGTGATTCACATATATCTTTGAGTTATTTTATTTATGTGATAACATTGATTGTAATTGTTTACTAATCCTTAACAAAGCTTTTTCTTATGATTAGGTACTTTATTGGTAGACTAGTACCTTTGTTCGTGTATTTTATAGTTATTTTTATATGGAATATTAAAGTATGCAAGTTAGTTAGGGATTTACTAGCTTATAGGTAGACAATGATTGTTCCTATCCAAACTTATGATTATATAGATCTTGTTCTAATGTGTTGTATGGTATAAATTTATCCTAGTTTCATCCCTATTTCATCTAAGTGGGTGGCAGCCGATGAGAAAATTGTCTAGGGACTCTACCCTAGAAAGGGTTACGTACCTGCTTTTGTGTTTTCTGAAACCTTTAATATTTAACATAGGATGCATTATGTGCCCTTACATGGTGAACTAAGTATGATCTGGTTCTATAATAAAGATTCAAACTATGAAGTCTTTTTGCTTGATGTAGGCAAGGCCGTCCATGATGAGCCCTAGAGACTTAGGTTTGACCCCCTTACGACTTTTCTATTTGTGTTCATAGTTTTTCTAAATAAGTCAATAAGAAAGGTTATAATATGATCATGTATTTAAGGTTTAACGACTCTTAT
Organism: Chamaecyparis obtusa; assembly: GCA_027943335.1. Taxonomy (NCBI): domain Eukaryota; kingdom Viridiplantae; phylum Streptophyta; class Pinopsida; order Cupressales; family Cupressaceae; genus Chamaecyparis; species Chamaecyparis obtusa. Next base: position 1,454,250 of record BSBK01001495.1, read on the forward strand.
GACATACATAAATTTTTGAAGACATGTGTGTAGTTACAAATATTGGGACATGATGGAGAAACAAGGAAACACAACTTAGGTATGCAGTAGTGAGTATTTACCCTCTTAGTTTCTATTTTAGATATAATAAATAATTTTACAATGTGTCACTTATTTTAATGTAATGCAGATCTTTGTTTTATTTAAATAAAAATATATATTCCCATGTTTTGATCTGTATTTTGTCCTCATGTTGAGGCTTCTTCAGTGGGGCATTACATCTAGTATCAGAGGCCAAGTTGCATGTAGTGTCCCCTATCTGACTAGTGTGTAATATTGGGACAATGTTATCAAAAGTTCAATTGCAAGCTGGATGAAATAGCATTCATTGATTGTCTATTCAGTGTTTGTTTTCGTATATGTTGATGATTGTCTCAAAATGGTGATCAATCAATGTTGGTGGCTCTGAAAAATGCTATCACTATTTTAGATATAATTCTTATTTCTTGTGTAATGATTATCTTCTTCTCACTTTATACGTATCTCTCTCTTTATATTCGACTAAATTAGTTTATGGATCCACTTCATGATATTGGTGTGTTTTGACTCATAAATTATCGATACTTGATTATTGGCCTAGCTGTTGTTGTTATCATAAGTTGATCAATTTACATTTGTATTTGTTAATATGTTTCTGATCAATAATCCTCACCAATTAGTTTAGACACCAATATTCATCTCATTAACTAATCTATTTTCTCTCTATCGATTATTAGTGATATCTTAACAATTTCTGCCCCTACCAGATATTGCTAAATATATTTATATATATAAATGTTCTGATATAGTTTGTTGGATATATGAATATGCTGAAGTCCGTCCTCCTAGATCGATGCTTTTCTATTTTCCTTCTACCTCCCCGAATCGTTGGACACATAATTTCATTATATATCTTACAAAACCGGATGGTTGTGTCCTTTGAATGTTAAGAGACATATCTCTCCCTTAACTAATTAGTTATTCAAATCGCACCCCTTAATTATTAATTCCTCGGTGATCATTAATTGTTTCCCTCTATGTATTTTTGTATTCTATTAGTCTTAATGGAACCAAATAAGGAGTACCAAATTATATGTTAGCTCTGCAATTGACCTTCAGACTTCCGTATTGACCTGCTATGTTATTATTTCCTTATGTTTTGAATACGCAAATATATGTAAATGCATTCTCTTTACCATCCATGGCTCTACTTAAATCAAATGATTTTCTCCTCACAATTCTTACGGGGATGTTTGACTAATCAGAGATTAGTCAAGTTCGATGCTTAAAAGCACGCCTGACTCATCTGCTGACTAGAATGGTGTTTATCAGCGGTTCCATAGGTGGACAAATTAGCCGAGTTTGACATAATCATTAATAGCATTGTATGTTCTCTTCTTCTATAGATAACTTAATTATTGCAATTGTAGATATATCGATATCTTTGTGAGGTATATTTCGCATCAGTTTGTATTTTTTTTGTCTTTGAGATTATTAATATTATTAGCAATATTATAAATGTTTATCAATAATCATTAATATTTGTCAACTATTAATAATTATTAATAATATTATTATTATCATCATTAATATTTATCAATTATTTATTTATTATAATTTAATATTAAATTTACTTCTCACATACTCTACAAATATATATTTTTCAAACATATATTTATTATATAATATTCATATACGAATTACAACGTAACTGTTATATGATTGTAATTTCATTATATATATAATTATATTTATATACTTACTTATATGTCTTTCATATATATGTGTTATTTATTATTATTTTTTAATTATCAACTATACATTATAAGGTATTATAATATAATTAAAATATCATATTATAAGGGGATGGACACCATCTTACCATGTTTGAAGTGGTTAAGCAGGACAAAATGGTAAGTGCGGATTCTAGAGAATCTGGAGTCCAGGGTGATGTAGTAGATGATGGCCTGAAGCACGAACGTCTAAATTTTCTTTATGCCTTTTGGGTGGTAGTAGGTTCCCGTCTTTGAGAGAGCCTCTTTCTCTCCTAGGTCCTTGGGGAAATCATTAACCGTTGGGTCTGAGATCTTGCAATCCCTATAGAATTTTTTTTCCTATAATAGGGATTCCAGTGACCATAGAAATAATTTCCTCCGTCACTGTAAAGTGGCATCCATTGATTTCAATGCTTCCTTCATTCCACTTCTCAAGGAACAAGTTGGTGACCTCCTGGTTGCCCCCGTGCAATCTCTACATAAAAGGAGTAATGCCACCCATCTACAAGATGTCTCAAAAAATAATTATTTTCTTCCATTTTCTGTAATCCATGGGTTCCCTCCTTATTCTCTGGCCACCCATAGCGAGACACTGTCTAAAACAAGCACTTCTCTTCAAAAAGCTTCAGACCCACAAGAAAATAGGAGCACTACTATTACACTTGCAGTAACTACACAGCTTAGAAAGAAAATGAACACCAAGGCAAGAGTCTTTGGCTCTCATAAGAACCCAGAAAGCGTGCGGAGTGAAAGCTTCATAATTGTCAGTAATAAGATCATTGTACTTCTTGCGCTTGAAAAGAATCATTGGAAAATGTGGATTAAATGTCATTATTTACATTTATGTAGGCTCCTTCCTTGCCATGAATGCGATCCCATTTGATCATCACCATCACCTTCTGTGGGATCTCTTTTCCATTATGCCATCTCACCAAATCTTTCTGCCAACAGCCACATAGGACATTGCATCGGCCACTTAGTTCGCCTCTCTGAACACGTGAGAAATATGTACCTTCTCAAAGGAATTAAGAATGCTTTGAGTCTCCAAGTGTTGGCAGTGGGCCAGCGTCCCTTGCAGGGTTCACGACATGGCTTAACCACCTCCTATGTCTTCTATAAGTCTAGTGGTTGTATCGGGCATTAACAGGTCAATCTTTTGGTGCAACGACAACTACTACTTGTAACAAGTGGTATTAGAGCTTGGTCACATGTTTGAATCCATGCAGGCCATGGTGAGTAACGTTGGGAGGGGGATTGTTGGCAGTGGGCTAGCGTCCCTCGGAGGGTTCGCAACATGGCTTAACCTCCTCATGTATCTTCTATAAGTCTAGTGGTTGTATCAGACATTAACAGGTCAATATTTTGGTGCAACGACAACTACTACTTGTAACACCAACATTATATTATCAATTGTCCATGAAGGGGAGGAACCTTTCAAACATCTAATGATATTATTAGAGTCACCTTCAAGCCATAGTTATTTGATCCCCACATCGCGAGCCAACTTGGTGACCTGGAGGGAAGTCATGGCTTCAACATAATGATTAGTTTGGGTACTAAGGGGGAGAGCAACTACATACATATAGGCACCATGGTGGTTTCTAATCATTCCTCCACTACTAGTCAAGCCAAGATTTCCTTTGGCTGCCCCATTGAAATTAGCCTTAAACCATCCCTCAGGGGGAAAGAGCTAGGTGCAATTGTCCCTTCAATTATCAGATTGAATGGAGAGGAGATCCATGCAGTTACCTAAAAAAACATTAGTACCACAACAAATAGAGAAGTTCTCAAAGAGAGCATGAATAATTTTAGAAGAAATCACTTTGGAAGGAGCATGAAGATCTCTGAAAATTCTATTGTTGTGCTCCTTCCAAATGCCTCAGCAAAGATGGGGAAAGGCGTAGGGAAGAGTTTTCTAAAAGAAGAAGAGGAGGGGAAAGGGGGAGCCCACTGGGAAAAATAGTCAAAGATAGTCAAAGGGAAAACCTAGGTCTGGCCAAAAGAGGAAAGGAGGGTAACCCAAACTTCCACCACAAAGGGGCAGTGGAGAAAGACATGTTGCATAGACTCAAAATTAGACTTACAGAGAACACACATATTGAGAATGGGAATGCCCTTCTTGACAAGGTTATCAATAGTGAGGATACCATGGTGGTTTTAGCACCTAGTTGTTGATACATTTCATAGTGTTTTCTTAAACTTATTTAGCTATGGGCATGAACCTATCCATATATATTTTTGTCGATATCAAGCTGCTATGTGATTTATCTATATTACTCTTACATGTGATTATTTCAATGTTATTCTAAACTAGTTATGCATATACAATTGTCTTGTGTACACTAAAGTTATCATATTATTGTCATGTTGCAACAACACTTTGATCAATATAATGATACTTTAATTTTCTGCATTTGAGTTAAGATTTTGGAAGACTCATCCAAAGGGGGCCCACTTGGTGATAATTTCACTCGTTTGGTTAAGCATTTACTTTTGTGTTCAGTAATTAGTTTTAGCAACTAATTGTTCCTACAACCATTGGAACTATGTTCTTTGACTATTCCTGCATGTAGCCATTGGAACACTGTTCTGCAACTATTCCTACAACCATTGGAACTTTATTTTGTGACTTTTCCTCCAACCATTGGAACTTCGTTCTATAACTATTCCTGCAACCATTGGGACTCACTTCTATAATTGTTCCTGCAGCCATTAGAATTGTTGACAATTTTTTCTTGCAGGACAAGAAAACACCAACTTGACAAGGCTTGAACAACCTTCTTCATTTTGAGATTGACAAGCTCAGAAGGGTATTCCAATGACATAAGTATACATATTGAATAAACCTTTAATACATAACATCATGCAGACACAAAGTAGATAATTCTAAGACTTACAGTAATGGACACCTTTATGGTAACAGAGTAACACAACATGGAAAAACATAGTAACTTCCTATTTGTTTGCTAAGAACTCCATTTTTGTTATCTATTTCAGTTTGATTTAGTTGTTGATTCAAGTATTATGGTTTTGTTTCATATGTTGTAATATTACATATATAATAGAAAAGTATTTCATTGCACTAAATAAGTAATAACTTTTCATTAAAATAATTTTTTTGCAGAACTTGAGACTTTCAGAAGATGAAGATGATCCTCATGATACAAATCTAGAATATGTTGGTTCTGGTCTAGATCACATGGTAGAGGATGATGATGAAGCAGATACTAATGTCAATGACCATGATGATGATGATGATGATGATTGTTAGAATAACTAAGAGGGGGGGTGAATCAGTTAATCACTGTCCCAATACAAAATGTATAATCCAAAAACAAATACTTCAGTTTCTGTTGCTCGGTAACTTAAAATACTTTTACTATCTATGCATTTACCGATTACCAGTCTAAAACTTATAGCAATTACCGATCAAATCAAATATGGAATATGTAAATATGACATCAAAACAAACATCACAATCAACACATAACACAAGAGATTTAACGTGGAAACCCTGTGAAGGGAAAAACCACCTGGGACGGGCAACCCAAAATATTCACTCTTCTGAAGTGAGGTCGGTGAAGACCCAACCCTGTTAAAGGTTACAAACACACTGTTAGGTGTGACCTTGTTACAGTATTTAAGACCAACCGTTATCATCCAACCAACAGTCGCTCTGGGGTTGACAGGATAATAATGCTCATTCTATGAATGATACATAATAAGACTTTCTTAGTCCACTCGGTTAAGAGATTTGACTATGTACAATGGTTGAATATGTAACAGTAGGTGATCTGTCTTAGTACAACATCAATTGCAAATATATAGATCAATTTTTAGCTCATACAAATCTTTCTGATCAATGTAACATTTCTGATTCAACAATATATCAACTTATTGTCCATCGGTAATCACTCTCTCTTGCTCGGTAATGCTCTGCAATAGGGTTCTCCTTAACTAGTATGATCAGAATGAATGAAAACTTGTTCAGGCAATGATTCTGCAGTTTCCCTCTCTTCCGACATCACACTCATTTTGAAATCTTCAGTATCTTATATAGACATGTAAACCATTTTCTTTTGCTCCATCAGATTTTTCCGCTTAATCATATTTGTTGATTTTGCCTCTTAAACATACCTTGACACTTGTGTCAATAACACGTTTGATTCTCATCCTTTAGATCTTTACTAAATTTTGTCAGTCGTCGATCTTCGTAACAAACATTATCTGTTACCTTGAAATCATACACTTTCCAACTCATCAATCTTATCGGCTAAACTAATCATTTAGTTCATTATGTTCTTCTCGGTTAACAAAGAAATGTGCCAGTAAACATAAGCTCGGTTTACACTATGCTCGGTATAAACTACACACCGTCGGTGTATACTGAAATGCTTCATCAACCGACAACACTGCTTTGTTTCTTTCATCTCTTTTCCTCATCATAGATGAATGAAACATAATTAAGTCAATAACATAAAGTCATAGACTCATCAACAGATTACTCAATGTATTCTATATCCTCATATGTCATATCCATCTTCCTCATGTAGATATTTATGTTCTTCATCTCTTTCACTCCTTCTCCACAGATGTTTCGGTATAGTAACTTACAAGATAAGTGATGTCAAACTAGTTGACATCAATGACAACATAATACTGATTTAATCATATTACATATCTAATCAATCTTCTCAGTGATCTTAAATCACAGATTCTTCAATCAGATTCTCAATCAGTTGTAGTTCATCAATCTCTCCCTTTGGCATTGATGGCAACTCAAGTAATATGAAATATACCATACACATACCAAACATGTATTCTACAACTCTGTGAATAAATTTTGTACAAGCTCTCCCTAGCTTAATATGTTTAATCACTACGTTACTCAACAACATTACAAATACAGCTTTTCCAATCTGCAAATATGATCTTTTCAGCTCTCCTATTCCTGCTTCTGTTCTCAGCAACTGATTTTCAATGCTCTCCATTTCCTTCAGATTATCTCTCCCTCAGATAGTTTTCATCGGTGCATATTGTTTCATATGTTTCATATTGTTTATCTCTCCCTTTGACAACTATGCCAAAGAAACAAATAAACAAATAGCTCTTCAGTAGCCAAATAACTCTTTGTTGTCTGGTCCATACTCTCTATCTCTGTATACTGATATGCCAATCTATTCCAGTACCTTTTACAGTTTTAGACATGATCCAAAGTGTGAATTATGTTGCATCAACATGAATGATATTCTGATAAGTTTAGGTTGATGCAACATCTGAATCACCTTAGTGACCGGTACACAGGGGACAAACCCCAAGTCTAGTCCTCAAGTACTCAAATGTTTCTTTCGGTAGTGCTTTTGTAAATCTATCTGCAGGTTGTTCTTTTGGTGTAACAAACTCTAGCTTAACTTGCTTCTCTTGTACTTGTTCTCTCAAGTAGTGGTACTTTATTAATATATGCTTTGTTTTAGAGTGCATCACAAGATTCTTTGAATGTTTATTCCACTGGTGTTATCACAGTATATAATCATTGGCTCATTGATTATCTCATTCATACCTTCCAGAACTTGTTTGATATATGCAATGTTTGAGCAGTTTGTAGCAGCAGCAACATACTCTACTTCGACTGCAGACTAAGAAATGCAAGTTTGCTTCTTACTTGTCCAAGTAACATGTCTTTCACCAAAGAAGAATGCTCCTTCGGTGGTGCTTTTTTTGTCATCCACATTTCCAGCTCAATCAGCGTCGGTATAGACTCTAAGTTCAAACTTGCCTCCCTTAGGATACCATAATCCATAGTCTTCTTTTTTCTTCAGGTATCTTAAGATTCAATTAGTAGTAATCATGTGTGATTCTCTAGGATTAGCATAAAATCTAGCAACTATTCCCACAACATGTGTTATATCTGGTCTATTGTGAACTACATACATTAGTTTACCAATCATTGATCGGTACAATGTCTAGTTTACTTCTGTAGTTTCATCTTCCTTAGTCAGTTTACATCCAGTAGCCATTGGTGTTCCCACAAGTTTAGCATCTTCCATGCCAAACATTTTCAATACTTCTTTTATGTATTTAGACTGTGTGATGAATATCCCATCACTCTGCTGAATCACTTGTAGTCCAAGAAAGAACTTAATATCTCCAAACATAGACATTTCAAATTCATTCCTCATATCATCAGCAAAGGCTTTACATATTTGATCTTGACCTCCAAATATGATATCATCCACAAATATCTTAGCAATAAGAATTGTATCATCAGTATCTCCTTTCATATATAGATTATTGTTCTCACTTGTTTTTACAAATCCTATACTTAACAAATAAGTATGCAGCCTCTCATACCAGGCTCTCAGTGCTTGCTTCAAACCATATAAAGTTTTATATAATCTACATACCATATCTTTCTTTTCTACATCAACAAACCCTTCAGGTTGTTCTATGTAGACTTCTTTTTCAAGTATTCCATTCAGAAACGCTGACTTGACATCCATTTGATATACTTTGTATTTCTTGTGTGCAACATATGCAAGTAGCATTCTGACTCCTTCCAATCTAGCAACAGGTGCAAAGGTTTCACCATAGTCTATACCTTCCTCCTGTGCATATCCTTTGCATACCAATCTAGATTTATTTCTTGTCACTTCTCCATTCTCATTCGGCTTGTTCCTGAATATCCACTTAGTACCGATAACATTCTTATCTTTAGGTCGGGGTACTAAGGTCCAGGTTTTGTTCTTTTCTATCTACTTTATTTCCTCTTTCATTGCATTAACCCATTCATCATTTTCTAATGAAACTTTCACATTTTTAGGTTCAAATTCACAAACTAGACATGTACCTTGTCTTGCTTTGCTCCTTGTTTGCATGCCAGCTTGCTTGTCTCCAATGATTTGTGATTCAGGATGGTGTCTTCTGACAAAACTCGCTAGTATCCTATCTCTCCTTTCTTGTTCAACCTGTGCAGGTTCATTTTCTTGCTCGGTAGGGCCATCTTGCTCGTCGGTTTCTCTTTCTTGTTGTTCAGTATTGTTTTCCTGCTGACTGGTTATCACAAACTGCGGCTTCGGTAGATACTCTAGTTTTTCAATGTAAGTGAATCTACCGTAGTCTTCTAATTCCTTTTTACTTTCCTCTGTGTTATTTTCATCAAACTCATCAACTCGGACGTTAGTGCTTTCAATCATTTTATTAGTAGTTTTATTCAAACACTTATATGCTTTGCTTTTACTGGAATATCCTAGAAATATCCCTTCATCACCTTTTGAGTTGAATTTTCCATTTCTTTCATCTTTCAAAATAAAATATTTGCTTCTTAAACTTCTGAAATAACTTACAGTAGGTTTGTGTCCAAACCACAACTCATAGGGTGTCTTGTTGGTGTCCTTCAATTGAACTCGGTTAAGCACATAAACTATTGTACTGACAACTTCCCTCTAGTATGTATGAGCAACATTCTTTTGCAGCATCAATGTCCTAGTATAATCAATTATTGACATGTTCCCTCTTTCAGCAATGCCATTTTGCTGAGGTGTCCTCGGTGCAGAGATCTGTCTTTTAATACTATGCTCATTACAGAAATTAGTAAATTCATCAGAGATAAATTCACCTCCTCTATCAGATCTTAGGCATTTCAATTCCTTACCAGTCTCTTTTTCTACCTTAGCTTTATACCACTTAAACATCTTAAATGCTTCAGATTTTTCTTTTAAGAACATAACAGTCATCAATCTAGTGTAGTCATCAACAAAAAGAATAAAGTACCTATCACCATAATAACTCTGAGTTCTCATAGGACCACATAGGTCGGTATGAACCAACTCAAGTATCTTCTTTGTTGAGTAATCCTTACTTTTGAAACTAGATTTAGTCATCTTACATTTCTGGCATTCATGACACAACATGATCCGATTTTGACAAGTTAGGCAGCCCTCTAACTCTTTTCCTTTTACTGATCTTAATCATGTTATCAAAGTTCACATGGCATAGCCTTTTATGCCACAACCAAGCATCTTCATTTTTCATCATCAAGCAAAAAGACTCATCAGTATCAAGATAAAATAGATTACCTCTTGATTGTGCTCAAGTTCCAACTAGTCTTCCTCCATCATCAAAGATTTTCACTTTCTTGCTCTCAAAAGCAACTCGGTGACCTAAATTATTTAGTTGTGCCACACTTAACAAGTTATAGTTTAGTCCATCTACCTTCTTTCATCTTCATATCATTGAATCTACCCCTTAAGCTTTTTGCTCTGGCTCTTTTGACATGTACATCTCCACTGTAAACTTGAGAAAGTTTATCCCACATAGCTTTTGCAGTAGTGCAACTTTTGATATCTTCGAATTCGGCATCGGTGCAGGCAGCAACAAGCTCCATCATAGTAACATTGTGTTCATGCATGTCTTTCAGTTGATCAAGTGTCAGGGGACCTAGTGTCAATTCTATATAACTATTCTCCATCAATTCTAGTGTTGCATTCCCAATTCTAGATATGTGCAACTTCATCCGGCTCTACCATACTGTGAAGTTCTCTTTGTTCAGCTTTGGAACTTCCCTTTTATACATTTTCAGATCTTTTTACCGAAGTCCTTAAAACTCTGTTCAAAGCAACCAACGCTCTGATACCAATTGTTAGAATAACTAAGGGGGGGGTGAATCAGTTAATCACTGTCCCAATACAAAATGTATAATCCAAAATCAAATACTTCAATTTTTGTTGCTCGGTAACTTAAAATACTTTTACTGTCTATGCATTTACCGATTACCAGTCTAAAACTTATAGCAGTTACCGATCAAATCAAATATGCAATATGTAAATATGACATCAAAACAAACATCACAATCAACACATCACATGAGATTTAACGTGGAAACCCTGTGAAGGGAAAAACCACCTGGGACTGGAAACCCAAAATATTCACTATTGTGAAGTGAGGTCGGTGAAGACACAACCCTGTTAAAGGTTACAAACACACTATTAGGTGTGACCTTGTTAGAGGATTTAAGACCAATCGTTATCGTCCAACCAGCAGTCACTCTGGGGTTGATAGGATAACAATGTTCATTCTATGAATGATACATAATAAGACTTTCTTAGTCCACTCGGTTAAGAGATTTGACTATGTACAATGGTTAAATATGTAACAGTAGGTGATCTCTCTTAGTACAACTTCAATTGCAAATATACAGATCAATGTTCAGCTCATAAAAATCTTTCTAATCAATGTAACATTTCTGATTCAACAATATATCAACTTATTGTCCGTCGGTAATCACTCTTTGTCGCTCGGTAATGCTCTGCAGTAGCATTCTCCTTAACCAGTATGATCAGAATGCATGAAAACTTGTTCACACAATGATTCTGCAGTTTCTCTCTCTTCCAGCATCACACTCATTGTGAAATCTTCAGTCTCTTATATGAACATGTAAATCATTTTCTTATGCTCCATCAGATTTTGCCACTTAATCATATTCGTTGATTTTGCCTCTTAAACATACCTCGGCACTTGTGTCAATAACATGTTTGATTCTCATCCTTTAGATCTTTCCTAAATTTTGTTAGTCATCGATCTTCGTAACAAATATTATCTGTTACCTCGAAATCATACACTTTCCAGCTCATCAATCTTATCGGCTAAACTAATCATTTAGTTCATTCTTTTCTTCTCAGTTAACAAAGAAATACATCGGTAAACACAAGCTCGGTTTACACTATGCTCCGTATACACTACACTCTATCAGTGTATACTAAAATGTTTCATCAACCGACAACACTGCTTTGTGTCTTTTAGCTCTTTTCCTCATCATAGATAAATGGAACATAACTAAGTCAATAACATGAAGTCATAGGCTCATCAACAAGTTACTCAATGTATTCTATAACCTCATCTGTCATATCCGTCTTCCTCATGTAGATATTTTTGTTCTTCATCTCTTTCACTCCTTCTCCACAGATGTTTTGGTATAGTAACTTACAAGATAAGTGTTGTCAAACTAGTTGACATCAATAACAACATAATATTGATTTAATCATATTACATATCTAATCAATCTTCTCAGTGATCTTAAATCATAGATTCTTCAATCAGATTCTAAATCAGCTATAGTTCATCAATCTCTCCCTTTGGCATTGATGGCAACTCAAGTAATACAAAATATACCATACACATACCAAACATGTATTCTACAAATCTATGAACAAATGTTGTACAAGCTCTCCCTAGCTTAATATGTTTAATCACTACATTACTCAACAACATTACAAATGCAGCTTTTCCAATTTGCAAATATGATCTTTTCAGTTCTCCTGTTCCTGTTTCTGTTCTCAGCAACTGATCTTCAATGCTCTCCCTTACTTTTAGATTATCTCTCCCTCAGATAGTTTTCATTGGTGCATATTGTTTCATATGTTTCATATTGTTTATCTCTCCCTTTGACAACTATGCCAAAGAAACAAATAAACAAACAACTCTTTAGTAGCCAAATAACTCTCTGTTGTCCGATGCATACTCTGTATCTCTGTATACTGATATGCCAATCTGTTCCAGTACCTTTCACAATTTTAGACATGATCCAAAGTGTGAACTATGTTGCATCAACATGAATGATCTTCTGATAAGTTTAGGCTGATGCAACATCTGAATCACCTTAGTGACCGATAGACAGGGGACGGACCCCAAGTCTAGTCCTCAAGTACTCAAATCTGTCTTTCGGTAGAGCTTTTGTAAATCTATCTGCAAGTTGTTCTTTTGATGTAACAAACTCTAGCTTAACTTGCTTCTCCTGTACTTGTTCTCTCAAGTAGTGATACTTTATTGATATAAGCTTTGTTTTAGAGTGCATCATTGGATTCTTTGAAATGTTTATTCCACTAGTGTTATCATAGTATATAATCACCGGCTCAGTGATTATCTCATTCATACCTTCCAGAACTTGTTTGATATATGCAATGTTTGAACAGTTTGTAGCAACAGCAACATACTCTGCTTCGGCTGTAGATTGAGAAATGCAAGCCTGCTTCTTACTTGTCTAGGTAACAAGTCTTTCACCAAAGAAGAATGCTCCTTCGGTGGTCCTTTTTCTGTCATCCACATTTCCAGCCCAATCAGCGTCGGTATAGACTCTAAGTTCAAACTTGCCTTCCTTAGGATACCATAATCCATAGTCTTTTGTTTTCTTCAGGTATCTTAAGATTCTTTTAGTAGCAATCATGTGTGATTCTCTAGGATTAGCAGAAAATCTAGCAACTATTCCCACAACATGTGCTATATCTGGTCTACTGTGAACTACATACATTAGCTTACCAATCATTGATCGGTACAGTGTCTAGTTTACTTCTGTAGTTTCATCTTCCTTAGTCATTTTACATCTAGTAGCCATCGGTGTTCCCATAGGTTTAGCATCTTCCATGCCAAATGTTTTCAATACTTCTTTTATGTATTTAGACTGTGTGATGAATATCTCATCACTCTGCTGAATCACTTGTAGTCCAAGAAAGAACTTCATCTCTCCGAACATAGACATTTCAAATTCATTCCTCATATCATCAGCAAAGGCTTTACATATTTGATCTTGACCTCCAAATATGATATCATCCACAAATATCTTAGCAATAAGAATTGTATCATCAGTATCTCCTTTCATATATAGATTGTTGTTCTCACTTGTTCTTACAAATCCTATACTTAACAAATAAGTATGCAGCCTCTCATATCAGGCTCTCAGTGCTTGCTTCAAACCATATAAAGTTTTATGTAATCTACATACCATATCTTTCTTTTTTGGATCAACAAACCCTTCAGGTTGTTCTATGTAGACTTCTTTTTCAAGTATTTCATTCAGAAACGCTGACTTGACATCCATTTGATATACTTTGTATTTCTTGTGTGCAGCATATGCAAGTAGAATTCTGACTCCTTCCAATCTAGCAACAGGTGCAAAGGTTTCACCATAGTCTATGCCTTCCTCCTGTGCATATCCTTTGCATACCAATCTAGCTTTATTTCTTGTCACTTCTCCATTCTCATTCTACTTGTTCTTGAATATCCACTTAGTACCGATAACATTCTTATCTTTAGGTCGGGGTACTAAGGTCTAGGTTTTGTTCTTTTGTATCTACTCTATTTCCTCTTTCATTGCATTAACCCATTCATCATTCTCTAATGCAACTTTCACATTTTTAGGTTCAAATTCACAAACTAGACATGTACCTTGTCTTGCTTTGCTCCTTGTTTGCATGTCATCTTGCTTGTCTCCAATGATTTGTGATTCAGGATGGTGTCTTCTAACAAAAATCGCCAGTATCCTCTCTCCTTTCTTGTTCATCATGTGCAGGTTCATTTGCTTGCTCAATAGGGCCATCTTGCTCGTCGATTTCTCTTTCCTGTTGTTCGGTATTATTTTCCTGTTGACCGATTATCACTGATTGTGGCTTTGGTAGATACTCTAGTTGTTCAATGTAAGTGAATCTACCGTAGTCTTTCAATTTCTTTGTACTTTCCTCTATGTTCTTTTCATCAAACTCATCAACTCGGATGTTAGTGCTTTCAATCATTTTATTAGTAGTTTTATTCAGACACTTATATGCTTTGCTTATACTAGAATATCCTAGAAATATCCCTTCATCACCTTTTGAGTCAAAATTTCCATTTCTCTCATCTTTCAGAATAAAATATTTGCTTCCAAAAATTCTAAAATAACTTACAGTAGGTTTGTGTCCAAACCACATCTCATAGGATGTCTTGTTGGTGTCCTTCAGTTGAACTCGGTTAAGCACATAAACTATTGTACTAACAGCTTCCCTCCAGTATGTTTGAGCAACATTCTTTTGCAGCATCAATGTCCTAGCACAGTCAACTATTGACCTATTCCTTCTTTCAGCAATGCCATTTTTCTGAGGTGTCCTCGGTGCAGAGACCTGTCTTTTAATACCATGCTCATTACAGAAATTAGTAAATTCATCAGAGATAAATTCACCTCCTCTATCAGATATTAGACATTTCAATTCCTTACCAATCTCTTTTTCTACCTTAGCTTTATACCACTTAAACATCTTAAATGCTTCAGATTTTTCTTTTAAGAACATAATAGTCATCAATCTAGTGTAGTTATCAACAAAAAGAATAAAGTACCTATCACCATAATAACTCTGAGTTCTCATAGGACCACATAGGTCGGTATGAACCAACTCAAGTATCTTCTTTGTTGAGTAATCCTTACTTTTGAAACTAGATTTAGTCATCTTACCTTTCTGGCATTCATGACACATAACATGATCCGATTTTGACAAGTTAGGCAGCCCTCTAACTCTTTTCCTTTTACTGATCTTAATCATGTTATCTAAGTTCACATGGCATAACCTTTTATGCCACAACCAAGCATCTTCATTTTTCATCATCAAGCAAGAAGACTCATCAGTATCAAGATGAAATAGATTATCTCTTGATTGTGCTCCAGTTCCAACTAGTCTTCCTCCATCATCAAAGATTTTCACTTTCTTGCTCTCAAAAGCAACTCGGTGACCTGAATTATTCAGTTGTGCCACACTTAACAAGTTATAGTTCAGTCCATCTACCCAATAAGCATTATCACATTTTATCATATCATTTATCTTTAGGGTTCCTTCACCTCTTACCATACAGGGTGTGTCATTACCCATCTTAACTGATCCTCCATTGTATTCTTCAAGTACATCAAACTTCTCCTCATCACCAGTCATGTGATGTGTACAGCCACTATCTATGATCCATGTATTATTTTTGTCAACTTTAGAGATCAATGTTGTTTCTTCATGTTTTTCTTCTTTTTCCTCTTATTCATCTTTCATAGCAACAAATACAACTTCTACATCATCATCAGAATCAAATTTAGATTCATTATCCTCAGCTATGAAACATACCTTTTTTCCTTTGTCATTATTATCTCAGTTATCTCTGTTGTGTCGGTAGCCTCTATTGAATCTTCTCCCATAGCTTCCTTCAGATCAGTCTTTGGTTCAATCATCATCTTTCTTATGTGGACATCTAGCAGTGATGTGGCCAACCTCTTTACAATTAAAGCATGCCAAAGGTATCTTACCTCTATACCTTCCTTTACCTTTGGGTAGTCTTCTGACCATAAGAGCTTCAAGTTCATCAAGCTCATCATCGGTATTACTGTCACTATCACCATTTTTGTTATTCCTGCTAGACTTACTAATCTTTAGAGAAGACATGAAAGCAGATTCCATAGACAGTACAACACTATTATCAAAGTTATTTAACTCAAAGGTTGTGAGCTTACCAATCAGATTGTCAAGTGTAAGTACATTAGCAGATGACCTTGTCTCTTGAATAGAAGATATTCTGATTGTGTAAGCCAACAGTAAGGTTCTGAGTACTTTTCTTACAACTATTTCTTCACTAATGACTCCATCAGATGCTCTAATAGCATGTACTACCTCTTTCAGTCTATTTGAGTATTGCACTATATTCTCACCTTCTTTCATCTTCATATCATCGAATCTACCCCTTAAGCTTTCTGCTCTGGCTCTTTTGACATGTACATCTCCACTGTAAACTTGAGAAAGTTTATCCCACATAGCTTTTGCAGTAGTGCAACTTTTGATATCTTTGAATTCGGCATCGGTGCAAGCAGCAGCAAGCTCCATCATAGTAACATTGTGTTCATGCCCATCTTTCAGTTGATCAAGTGTCAGGAGACCTGGTGTCGGTTCTATATAACCATTCTCCATCAATTATAGTGTTGCATTCCCAATTCCATATATGTGCAACTTCATCCGGCTCTACCATATTGCGAAGTTCTCTTTGTTCAGCTTTGGCACTTCCCTTTTATACATTTTGAGATCTTTTTACTGAAGTCCTTAAAACTCTGTTCAAAGCAACCAACACTCTGATACCAATTGTTAGAATAACTAAGAGGGGGGGTGAATCAGTTAATCACTGTTCCAATAAAAAATGTATAATCCAAAAACAAATACTTCAATTTCTGTTGCTCGGTAACTTAAAATACTTTTACTGTCTGTGCATTTACCGATTACCAGTCTAAAACTTATAGCAATTACCGATCAAATCAAATATGCAATATGTAAATATGACATTAAAACAAACATCACAATCAACACATCACACAAGAGATTTAACGTGGAAACCCTGTGAAGGGAAAAACCACCTGGGACGGGCAACCCAAAATATTCACTCTTCTGAAGTGAGGTCAGTGAAGACCCAACCCTGTTAAAGGTTACAAACACACCGTTAGGTGTGACCTTGTTAGATGATTTAAGACCAACCGTTATCATCCAACCAGCAGTCACTCTGGGGTTGACAGGATAACAATGTTCATTCTATGAATGATACATAATAAGACTTTCTTAGTCCACTCGGTTAAGAGATTTGACTGTGTAAAATGGTTAAATATGTAACAGTAGGTGATCTCTCTTAGTACAACTTCAATTGCAAATATATAGATCAATGTTCAGCTCATACAAATCTTTCTGATCAATGTAACATTTCTGATTCAACAATATATCAACTTACTGTCCATCGGCAATCACTCTCTATCACTCAGTAATGCTCTGCAGTAGGTTCTCCTTAACTAGTATGATCAGAATGCATGAAAACTTGTTCACGCGATGATTCTGCAGTTTCCCTCTCTTCCGGCATCACACTCATTGTAAAATCTTTAGTCTCTTATATAGACATGTAAACCGTTTTCTTCTACTCCATCAGATTTTGCCGCTTAATCATATTCATTGATTTTGCCTCTTAAACATACCTCAACACTTGTGTCAATAACACGTTTGATTCTCATCCTTTAGATCTTTCCTGAATTTTGTCAGTCGTCAATCTTCGTAACAAACATTATTTGTTACTTTGAAATCATACACTTGCCAACTCATCAATCTTATCGGCTAAACTAATCATTTAGTTCATTTTGTTCTTCTCGGTTAACAAAGAAATGTGTCAGTAAACACAAGCTAGGTTTACACTATGCTCGGTATACACTACACTTCGTCAATGTATACTGAAATGTTTCATCAACCGACAACACTGCTTTGTGTCTTTCAGCTCTTTTCCTCATCATAGATGAATGAAACATAATTAAGTCAATAACATAAAGTCATAGACTCATCAACAAGTTACTCAATGTATTCTATATCCTCATCTGTCATATCCATCTTCCTCATGTAGATATTTATGTTCTTCATCTCTTTCACTCCTTCTCCACAAATGTTTCGGTATAGTAACTTACAAGATAAGTGTTGTCAAACTAGTTGACATCAATGACAACATAATACTGATTTAATCATATTACATATCTAATCAATCTGCTCGGTGATCTTAAATCACAGATTCTTCAATCAGATTCTAAATCAGTTGTAGTTCATCAGATGATGATGATGATGATGATGATGATGATGATGATGAGGACGAGGACGAGGACGACGACAAACGATGCAGTTGCTTGTAGTAGGAAGCAATAACATTCATGATTATATAGATTGCATCATGGATCATTGTTGATATATTGTTATGATGCCTCTTTTCATGGTTACTATCATATGTATCATTTTCATGGTTTACATTATCATATTATTGAGTTGATACATTTTGACATGTATCATTTTTACTTATTTCATTTGGACATGTATTATCTCCACTTGTTTCATTTTTAGTTACGTAATTTATATTTTTTTTATATCATTTGTACATGTATTATTTTGACTTGTGTCGACAGTTGGACATGTATCATTTTGACATGTTTTTTATCTACTAACATATTGAAATTTCACTTGTTTTAGTTATACATGATGATGATCTTATCAGTATTGACTTGTTAGTTTATATATGTAGAAAGTGGTTGATGGTTTTTGGATGCATAAATATTATATATGACGATTTTAATTTTCTTCTCATGATGAATGTTGTCAAATTCAATTCAATTATAGATATTTGGCTTGGTTGTTTTGATTATAGATGATGATCATGTTATAATAATTATCTTGTTAGTTCATTTGCATTATCAAAAAAAATTTGATGATTTTTTCTAGTTTTAAAATATCTCATGTATACACGGAGGGCAATGAAATGACATATTCACTCTTGAAGTTGGCAACCGAAATGACCCCTCAATAGGGATGAAGTGGTGAAAGTTGAGTGAGGTGGAAAGTTGAGTGAAGTAGACAAGTCGATAACTAGAATAATAGATATGATTAGTGGTCAATGATGTCAAAGCTATTAGTTGAGACAATTGGCTATGCAGCCAAATATTTGCACTCAACGTGAACCTTTTTCATGGAGCTTCAATTTGGCATATCAAGGTGATAGGTGTATAACCTCGCACGTATTTCATTAATAAATATTTATTAAATGTCGCTAGAATTTTTGAGAGACATTCATTCCTATTTTAGAGTGGTGACTAACATTCCTTTCGTTGATTGTATGTTGTTGGGAATTCTATTTTCTATTGAAATTTGTATTTGTTGCTATAATGTGGAGGTGGTGCAAGGATAGAAGGAAGTAAATTTATCTTTAAGAGCCCTCAAGCAACAAATGGAATTTTAGGGCCCCATTTTTTAGCAAAGGTTGAATAATGTGTTCACAACAAATGACCGTTTCTTCTTGATTTTGGTCAAATCCCTATTGGGGTGTGAGTTTTTGGCATCATAGTTTTGCTTTTGCACAAACACTCACATTTTGTCTACTATGTTATGTGCCTAGGGTTTGAATTTCATCCCATAGGAGGAAATAATTAGGATTATGCAAAGATGCATGCACCCATAATGATGAGTTGGATTTAAAGAAATTGTGGCAAGTGTCATTTTGGGTCATGGTTTTGTGGCCGATTATAGTGATTGCTTTGGATTCCTGTGTCTTCCACACTATTTTTACCCTTTTCTTCTACACAGGGTGCTTGGCAACATTCTTATGAGGAGGGAAAAGGCCCAGAGGTATTGGGATAATATTGTGGATTATGTACATGATTGGGAGATTATCATTGCTACTAGTATTCCCAGGGAGTAGTTGAACTAAGACCTATTCATGTTTCACATTGTGTGGGTTTCTATGGAGATGCAGGAGAGATGATGTTTACATGGTTGTGACCATGGCCATGGGCGTGGACTTGGGTTGGTCTAAGGACATGCTCATGGGCATGGGCATTGAGGTTGGGGAAGTTCAGTACCCCTATGATTTTTTCATTTTTTTGGTTTCTTCCACATACTCTAGGTTGTGAACTTGTTTTATATAAATTATTATAAATTTGACTGGCACACGAGGATAATGTGCAGATTTTGTAATTTGTATGTAGTCACATAGAATATATCAAGGTAGGGGTGATTAGAATGTAATTTGAAGCTTTGTATTTGTGTGGTGCAACTCTTTGGTGTTGATATTAGGGGTGTTGGTTCTGTATGTATTTAGGTAGTACGTATCTAGGTAGGGGTAATAGAATGCAGTTGAAGCTTTGAAATTTTGATGCACACCTTCTTGGTGTTGATACATCATTGTTTTTGTAGGGGCTTATTCGGGCAGTATGTATCTGAGTAGGGGTGGATAAAATCTAGTTGAAGCTCTATAGTTTTGATGAGCACCTTCTTGGTGTCAATATATGGTTGTTTCTATAGAGGTTTAATGACTGGAATAATGTAAATATTTTTTGTTATTATATAAATGTAAAACTAAACATATTTTATTGAGCAAAAAAATGATGTTGTAAATTTGTGTGGACATCCATTTCTGTAAAATTTATTTATCAATGTTATGTTATTAAATATTTTAAATGCAATATGACTTACTCTATAATCATATAATTTATTTAAGAGGCGTGATATATTTAACTAATTAAATTAATAAGAGATGGAAGCAAAATAAGAAGCATTTTTAGAAGTTAGAAAGGAAGTAACAATGGAAGCCAAACTAGAAGCAAATTTGGAAGCAAAACTTGGTGTTATATAGGTAGTAAAAATAGAAGCAATAAAAGATGCAATAATAGAAGTCATATTAGAAGAAACAAATGATGCAAAAATGGAAGAAAATATATATGCAACAAGAAAAGTTATAGTGGAAGCAACATTGGAAGCAAAAGTGGAAGCAAACGTAGAAGCAAAAGTGGAAGAAAAAGCGGAAACAAAATTAGAAGCATGCGTGGAAACAAAGCCATAAGAAAAATTGAAAGTAAACCTGGAAGCTACATAAAGCTACATAAGAATCAAAGCCATAAGAACAACCAAAAGAAAAATTGGAAGAAAAAAATATTCTAGAAGCAAAACTGGGAGCAAAACCCAATGCAAACTCGGAAGCAAAAATGAAAGCAAAATCAAGAGCCAAACTCAAAGAAAACTTGGAAGCAACACAAGAAGCCAAAGTAAAAGAAACACAAGAAGAAAAATAAAAGTAAATCCAGAAGCAACACAAGAAGAAAAACTAGAAGCAAATCCAAAAGTAACACAAGAAGCAAAATTGGAAACAGCACTGGAAGCAACACAAGAAGCAAAATGAGAAGCCACACTAGAAGAAACAAAGGACATTATAATGGAACCCAAACTGGAAGCAACAAAAGAAGAAAAATTAGAAGAAAACTTGGAAGAGCAATTGGAAGGAAAGCCAGAAGAAACATAAGAAGCAAAATTATAAGCTAGACCTGGTGCAATACCCTGTGTTACACTCAACATCATACACAGAGTAATGCTTGACACTAAGGGACATCATTGTCAACTTCCTTTTCTAGTGCCAAAAGGAACGCTATATCAATTTTGGTGCTTATATCAGTGTTAAATGTGGTTTAAAAGTTGGCGCCAAATGTGGCGTCCACAACAACGTGTAGTTGGGTGCCGACAGAAGGGTTCATTTTAGTCACAAAATAACACTAAAATCTGGTGCTACTTTAGGTGCTAATCGCATGTTCTATTGTAGTGTGTGTATATACATACACACATACATGTACATACATATAATATATGTATGTATGTTCGTATATATGTGTGTATATATACACATACATATATATTGTAGTGCCCACTCAAAGTCTGATTTTCAACTTTATATTGTCAAACTCTTTCAGGCCACTTTCATGTGTGTGTTGATTATTTTAGCTTTATTTTGAGGTTATGAATTTATGACATTACATTAAATAGTTGTGAGATATCATGTGTTTAGAATTAGATGATTTTGGTTATTTTTCATGTTGATTAATTGCATATGATGATGTTATAAATGATTATTTCATGATGATCATTTATATGTTGGAGTATAATTTATATTTATGAGTTCATTGATGTTTATGTTTTTACTGCCCCCATACTTGCATGTGTATGGTTGGTGTGTATGTTTTACTTTTCTGTTTGACATGTCTAATGTGGTTGAGGGACTGAGTCATAGTCATCTACTTGTAGGATCCACATGACGTACCGATCCATGACATTGTCTGTTATATATTTATAGATGTACATGTTCATCTTTTATGTAGGATTTCAGCTACCGAACATCGACTTCCTTGAATTGCCAGGATGAGTGTGTCCTATAACAATATCTCAATGGTAAGAGAGGGGAGATAACATACAGATCCAAATGCCAACCCAAGCCATTGATTGTCCTGAAATAATGGACAAGTATTTGGTTTTCTACTCATCTGAATTCGTCAAGGTGATGTGAAATCATGAGCCCTTCCTTGGAGTTTGTTTGTTATTTGAGTTAGTTGATTTTTGTGTGTTGTAAATCAAGAGAGTTTGTTGTGTAAAATAATTAAATTAAAATTAATTATGAGATTAGAATAATTATGTCTTATGAATATGGAAATATTAAATACAAGGATATTTAATTATTAAGAGTTAATTAAATACCTTTGTTTAATTAAAAGACTTAATTAAAAAAGTCTAATTGAGAAAATAAAGGATTTAATTAATTATTAAATCCAAAATTATAATTAAAGATACAAAAAAAATATTAATTACATAATTAAGCTAATAGGCTTTGTATGAGATCCTTCCTCCCAAAAATAACTTTTTTCTCTCGGATAGTTGTCAACCCTTTGCCTGGATAATTTTTCTTTTCCAGCAATGAAAAATAGCAACTTATCTTATTTTTTCCTTAAAATCCTCTAGCCTTTTTGAATTTAGTTGGAAAATTTTATGATTTAGTATTCTCTTATTTCATCTTGTATGTCATAGAAATACCAAAAGAAAGAAAGAAACAGAGCAGTTGAAAAAGATGGGTTCATTCATGATGATTAAGCTCATAGTCATTGCATTTACATTGCTTATCAATCTATAATGTGTTCTGGGTATATTTATTTGTACTCAGTTTACTTGTTTGTTGAGATTTTGTTTGGTTCAAGATAAAAAATTGATCTTTAATAGAATTGCAAGTGCCCTGACTTGTGAGGAGTTGCCTATGCATGTCTATGCATGTTTTGTTTCATCATGAGGAGCACATTGTGTTCTTGAAAAATCTATCCTGAGGGATGACAATACCCAATACCAGTGTCTGGTATGTCAAAAACTAAAATTTTAATCATTAAAAAGAATAGGAGATCTCTTCTTCTTTTTTTGGAAAAAGAAATGGTATAATTAGAGTTCACAAAGATGAGGTTTCCTAGTAATCATTCTTAAATTGACTCTGGGTCAATATCTTTCTAGATTCGATGATCATGTAGATTTTTGTTTCATCATTAAAATATGAAAATAAGAGAAGAGAATTGCATTATGTTAATCAAACTTCATGATTCATAGAAAATTATGTTGCATTTCTTGATCTATTATCAAGGATGAAAGGAGAAAGATGGGTGGATTGAACATATTTGTGGATTACAAAACTGAGTTTCATGTAATTGAAAATCATTGTGCAGACATTGAAGGTGATGGAAAAAGAGATAAATGAATGGATTGAAACAAAGGAATGTTTAAACAAATGTGGGCTTGAGAGAATGGTAGTGGGAATGTCTAGTGACAGTATAATGGAGTACATATTCACTAGAAAATTATGTTCTTCATAGTGTTATAACAACTACCACAATATCATTAATCTCTACTTCAATCTTGCTACTAAAGAAGGTAAGAAACAAATTTCATCATTTTCTATGGACTTTTATTGTTGGGTTTTGAAAGACTTCTCACATAAGATTCTATTGTTCCAGGAGTTTACCTGCCTCGCCTTTGCCAAGCTCACAGAAGTGAATCCTAGCACATAGTAAGAGAATTTTTGGAAGGTGCAAAAACAAGTATTGCAGTTGAATCATTCAAAATTTATCTCCTCCTCCTCCCACTATGGACATCACAACCACCATTCCAATGGCTTCTCCAATTCCATAGAGTACAAAGAAAACTTTTTCTTTACAATAGTTTATATGATGTCTTATAAAGTTCCATGGCTATGTAGGATTGTATCCTTTGTGCAAGGATATTTCCACATCAATTATTATGTTCCATACCCATTTGAATTGTTTGGAATGATTTTTTGCCTCTGGAAAATTTAGTTTTTCCTCCTTTTTTAGATCTTACATAGTGGTCAACCTATCAATAAGGTGGGTCGGTGTTTCTTTTCCCATATTCTTCTTAAATCGATATCTATATATTCAATCTATTTAATAGAGAAATGGGATCATGTTCATTCCCTACAAATAAATTCTATATTTGTATGGTCGTTAATGGAACTATTGTTCATTTTTTAGTCAGTAAGTAAATACAATGTTATGTATATAATGATCTATAGATTGAACATGGCTTGTTGATTAAATAGAATGGAATAGTTCAGCTAAAGGAATATTAAATAGAATTTTTTTAACAATCTAATTTTCTTTTAATAATTAATAATCATTTCACATTTTAAAAATCTAATTTCCTATCGGTGCATCGTTGCATGCACAAAAGCATGCGACTACTACTTAATAATATGTTAAAAGAATATTACTTTTTAGTTATTATTGTTATGCGACTAGTTGCACAATCAACTAAATTTAAGTTGAGTGAATTGACAAAAAAATAATTATTCATTAAATTAATTATTTTTACTCAATTCAAGGTTGAGTTCTTTTTTTTGGTTTTCGCATGAGTTTTGGAAACCCTAGGTTGAATAGGTTTCCTTTATTAGGAGTATTTTGACCTTTATTCTTTACACGGGTTTTCGGGTTTTGGTTTTGAAGTTGATTTGAAGGAAATTGTGAAAACTTGGAATTTTCAGGATTGTTGGATTGTTCTTCGTGGCTTATGCCATTTGGTGGTTTAAGATAGGGTTTGAAACCCTCATAAATTTGGTTCCTTTTTTAAAACATTTGTTTGCTTCATCCCTAACAGATTTTGGTGATATTTGATTTGAAATTCTCCTCTTGCTTAAATTTCTGATTTGAAAGCTTTTGATTGTAGAAAGATCTTGTATTGAATCAGTTAAGGTTTGTTTAATTTTGTTGTTGAAAACCCTAGGGTTTGAATCAAATTAAATCATTAAAATAAATTTTGTAAATGGCTATAATTACCATGTAGATCTAAAAAGAAATTTTCTCCCTGGTAGAAATCAGTCATTTGCCAACCACAGAGCAGATTGCTATCAGCATCACCCCTGGCAAAGATAACCATACTCAGATTAATGAAGAAATCTTCAGTTCAGGAATGAGAATTAATGATGCAGAGGGTATAGATAATCAAGGAGTGGCAAGACAACCTAGTTCTAATATTGTTCCCTTTATTTCAGGACAAGCAGTAATAGTTCATAATATTGAGCAAAACATGAAATTGGTAGGGAAAATGATGAATGAACTTAGAGAAGTACAAATAGAGATCACAAAAGATTTGATACAATGGTATAAGAATGAGGATAGTAGCAAGTTATTAGTAGTAAGTAAAGAGAACCAGATAGATACAACACAGATTGAGATTAATGAAAAAGTTCAATACTCTATCCCAATAGAGTTGGAAATAGTATTCAATACCATGGGGGTCCCGATAAATTCGGAATCAATAATAGGAGAATATGGTAAAAACATTATGGATGTAGAAGATGGTTTAAATGTAGACCAAGAGTTTTTACTACAGACTGGTACTTATAACAAGGAAACTGACACAATAGTATCCAACATTCACAAAGGTTTAAGAAAGGAATGTCTTCAAGAAGTAAACACAATGGAAGATCCTTAGGATGTGGCAGATTGTCTTAATGTTATCACCAATACAGAAAAGAAGTTGGGAATTGTTGCTACCATAGATGGTTTAACAAGCCCAATTACAATAAAACTGAAAAATAAAAGAGGAAGGAAGTCAATCAGTGAATTAAGGATTCAAGATGGGAATGTGGATAATCAAACAAAGCTAACTGATCTACTTCATGTAGGGAAGGGCAAGTTCCTTCTCACTTCACAATGAGACTCACAAAATGGAATGTTAGGGGTCTAAATGCCCCTAACAAAAAAAGACTCTTAAAAAGAAATTTAAAACTATTTGAATCAAAATTAATAATTCTACAAGAAATAAAATAAAATTTGGAAGAACGTGTAAAATTAAGTTAGAAATTAGGAATTTGGAAAACTGAAATGGTCCAATCAAAAGGGGCATCAGGAGGTTTGGAAATTATACAAGACCCTAGGAAAGTTGAGTTTGTGTCTATTCTGAACCAATGAAATTGGATGCTAGGAACGGTTAAAAGAATTAAAAGATCTCTTAAATTTAATATTTTTAATATCTATGAACCCAATAGTACACAAGACAAAAAAGAACTATGGAATAAACTCATGAACCAGTTAAATAATTTTCAAAATGGATTTTAGATTTTAGGAGGAGATTTTAACACAATTCTAGATGGCAAAGAAAAATTTTGAGGCTCTTAATCTGCATCTTAGTCAGAAAAATATTTTGGTCATTGGTTTCTCAACAATCATTTGATAGATATTATAACCCCAAATGGTGTATTCACTTGGAACAATCGTAGGGCAAGATTTAGTCAAATAGATGAGAGACTGCATCAGTTTCTTTTTAAAGGTGATCTGGGGACCTTTAATCATACATTATCTATCGAAATCCTAGCTAAGGCAGAGTCAGACCATTTTCCGGTTAGAATAAGTATTGTTGAAGAGGTAAAACTCTTGAAAAGCCCTTTCAAATTTGAGTTCATGTGGTTTCAAGATAATAAAATCATGCAGATGTTGGAACAATGGTGGAAACAAATACAGGTTACAAGTTCCAAAATGTATTGTTTTGTATCGAAATTTATAACACTTAAACACAAAATATTAAATTGGAATAGTGAAAAATTTAACAAAATCTTCGAGGATAAAATCAAAATAGAAAATGAAATTGAAATTTTAAACAATAAAGTAATAACGAAGGGAATGAATGAACTCAACTTCAATAAAGAAAAAGAATTGCTAGCAAAACATGCTGAAATTCTGATAAAGGAAGAAATATTTTGGAAACAAAAATCCAGGGAAACTTGGCTAACGCAAGGAGATAATAATACAAGATTCTTCCACAACAGTGTTAAAAATAGAAGAAATGTCAACCAGATAACTAAAATCAAAGATGCTAATGGGAACCTAGTAGATAATCCAACACAAATCTCGTCTAAATTTGTTAATTTTTACACAAGTTTGCTTAATAATTATGATTACACATACTTAGCTTCTCAAAATAGAATGTTATCCTCCATCCCAAAACTACTCTCAAATAGAGATAACAAATGGTTAAACAGTAAATTCTCTTTTGAAGAGGTTAAAAATGCACTCTTTCAACTCCACCCAGATAAATCTCCTGGACCAAATGGCTTCTAGGCTGGTTACTTCCAAAAATGATGGCACTTCTTAGGAAGAGACATCTGGGAGGTAGTTGAGGCAACTATAAATTTAGGGTCTTTGTTAACAGAAATAAACAACACCTTTTTAGCTCTTATTCCTAAGAAAGTAGATTATGAGGAACCTGGGGACTTCCGTCCAATTGCTCTATGTAACACTATTTACAAAATTATCTCCAAGTCTTTAGCAAATAGGCTGAAAATCTTACTCCCCCATATTATTTCTGAAGAACAAACAAGGTTTATCCCTAAAAGATCAATCCTTCATGGAATCATAATTTCTCAGGAGATTATTCATACAGTACAAACTAATAAGAGCCTTGTATGTTAATTAAGCTAGATATCCAAAAAGCCTATGACAAAGTAGATTGGCATTTCTTATGTAAATGTATAGAAGCCTTCGGTTTTTATAAACAATGGATTAGTCTTATTTTTAACGGTATTACTTCTCCAAAGATTTCTCTCTTGATTAATGGAACGCCTGAAGGTTTCTTTGATATAACCAGGGGTATAAGATAGGGAGATCGTGTTTCCCCTTTTCTCTTCGTTATTATGGCAGAGGCACTAGGTAGATCCATCTCAAATGCTAATCAAGAAGGGAAAATTGCAGGAATCAAGGTCACTAATAATGTTCCAAACATAACCCATCAACAATTTGCTGACGATACGATCCTTCTTGGCGCTAGCACTAAAAAGGAAGCAAAATCTTTTAAAGATATACTTATAGTCTATATGAGGGCCTCTAGGAAAAGAGTGAATCCTAACAAATCAGAAGTCTTCTTTCTAAACACCACCCCCCGCCAAAGCAAGACAAATTTGTAATATTCTAGGTTATAACATTGGAAACTTCACATGTAAATATCTAGGGGTTCCTATTAACAAAGGAACCCATAGCACTAAATTATGCAAATTGATTGTTACTAAGATTCAGAACAAAAAATAAAATTGGAAAGGTAAGTGGCTTACCAAAGCAGGCAGATCAACAATGATCTAATCAATTCTATCAACCATCCCTACTTATCAAATGTCAGTCCTTCCCCTTCCTAGGAACATAAAAGCAGATCTAGATAAACATCTTAGAGATTTATTTTGGCAAGGTACCTCAGAGCATAAAAGTTGGTGTTAATTAAATGAGAAAATATTTCTAAGCTGACATCTCTTGGAGGTCTTGGTATAAAAAACCTTCAATGGCAAAATACGGCTCTTGGAGCTAAACTAGTCTGGCGCCTTGCGCATGAATCCAACAATAAGTGGGCATCTATTCTCCTTAACAAATACATTCCTAATGTTGATCCTATTAACATCTTCCAAGCTAGAAACCATGTCAAAGGATCTCGCATCTAGAACTTTATTATAGACAATAGAGAAATCATTAATAAAGGGCTTACATGGGACATTGGTAGTCGTGAGGAGGCCCTATTTTGGGAAGACTCTTGGGGAGGATATACCCCTATGGATAAAAAGGAGATTTCCCCAGAGATAAAAGATCTATTGATTAGATTATGGGGTAACTAAGTTAAGGATTATATCTCCCCAGATAACGGGGTCTCTCCCTCTGGTCCACATTGGAAAGATTTTGATACTCTCCAGATGGATCAAATGGGAAAATAGGAGCTAATTGAGATTCTCAAGGATAGATCCATTTTCCTTAAAAATAGAAGAGATAAATTAATTTGGACAGGCTCAAATAATGGAATTTATAGAGTGAAACAAGGTTATCAAGCTATAGTGAAAGAAAAAAACTTGGATTCACTGGATATCCCTTTAAATCTTTGTTGGAATAAGGCATGCCTTCCCAAGGCATGCATGTTTCCATGGGCTGCTCTGTAAAAAAGAATATTGACTATAGACAAATTCATAAAGCTGGGCTTTGAAGGCCCCTCAAGGTGTCCACTATGTGAGAAGCATGAGGAAACTATTGACCATTTACTTATAAATTGTCCCTATGCAAAAGAATGTTGGGATTGGTTAAGAGGCAATTTAGGTTGGAGCTCGACAATGCCTCTGGATATTGTTGATTTTCTAAAATCATGACCTCTTTTAAATCAATCAAGTTTATACAAAGATATTTGGGTCATTGCTCCATCTATAGTAGTATGGGAACTTTGGAAAGAATGAAATAGAAGAATCTTTGATAATAGTAAGATGGAGCTTAGCACTTTGATGAATAAAATGGAAGCCAATGTGGTGGAAATTATGGATAACAGACTACGCAACCTTAATAACTTATAAAGCTCTTTCTCTTTCTGGGATAATAAGATTAGGAAGAGATGGCAAAATCTTGCAATACCACCATTATATGGTAAAAGAGGAGCAACCATTTGAAGAGAAAGAGACAATTGCAAATGGCAAACTCCTAAAGAGGGATGGTTCAAATTAAACTTTAACGGAGCCTCTAGAGGGAATCTAGGGAAAGCGGGGATTGGATGTATTATTCATGACTAGAAAGGAGAAGTCTTAGCCAAGTGCCTTAAATCCATAGATCCTACTACTAACAATATGGCAGAATGTATCATTGTTTTAGAAGGATTAACTCTCTGCAAAAGACTTGGGTTATCTAAACTTGAAATTGAAGGCGACTCCCAAATCATTATCAATGCCATTCGAATAAAGAAAACTCCCAATTGGAAATTAAATTCCAAACTAGAAGAAGTCTTAGAAGTCCTAAAAGCATTCCCAAATTATGAAGTTAAGCATATATATCAGGAAGGAAATAAGGAAGCAAATGCATTAGCCAATAAGGGAACATATAGAAATCAGTTTATTGATATTAGCAAAGACTAATTAAGAAGAATGTCCCCAGATTTATGGAATGCTAAGTGCAGGACCTCTATAGCTTTTTTATGGTCGTATGTTCTTTTTACAACTCACTTCCAAAATATATTTTAGTAGATCATTGCAACAATTTAGAATATATACACCCTTTAGCAGATAGTAATAGTTCATATTAATCCTGGGGAATACTCTCCACTTTGAAATAAATAGCTTCATTAATGATAAATCCTAACGAGAGTTGTCTTTTCTTGGAATTTGTCAAAACTGAATCTTCTGTTGAACCAAATTTATCGTACTTTAAAAGCAATCAGTAGGGCAATTTTCTGTTATGAATAGCATGCGAGGAAGCTCAGATTTATGTTATCAATTTCTTGATAGAGAGTATACAGTATGAATCAATTATCAAAGAATTAAAATGAACTTTATGCTTAGATGATTTATATGTTAAAATCATTCCAGGTAAGGCTCATAAATTAGACTCCAGTGTTTATATCTTCTCTTCCCTATAAATCATGAATTTTAATGATTGGCATGGATGAATAGAGAGTAAGGATATGGAGAAGAAGTAATCAACGTTTCTAAAGTAGTATACACTGGAGTGTTTCAGATTCAAGGGATTGGGCTCCAGTGAAAAACCCTATTGCATTGTCCGATGCATACAATTGTTCAGAAGATATTACAAAGAATGCACAACCTTTTATATGTGTGTGTGTGTGTAACTACATCCACACACACACACACACACATACATTTATATATATAATGTTGAATGCAATTCAGGATAAAAATAGTAGTTGATGTATCTCCTATAAGAGTCATAACTTCATTAGTTGAAAGTTATGGATAAATGGTGAAGGTTATTTGCTATCTCAGCCTTGGAGATAAATGGTGAAGGATATTTGCTATCTCCTTCAATTAAAGAGTTGTAGATTCAGGCTGAGAAGAATATTGAATATCATGCAAAGTATATGTCCTGTAAACTTCCTGATAGCACTGGTATAACACAAACATGTGACTTCTTTAAATATTGATTCAAGAATAGTAAGTTATAATTAATTATATGTTGATTCTAATCACATAATGAAATAGATGGCATGAGATTTAGGAATCCAAATAAATGTATATATTAGCCTCAGTTTTAGAGATTCAGATGTCTGTTTTCTAATATCTTCTCACGACTGTTTTATGTTAATCTGACATATGAAAGTAGAAGTATGAAAGGAAGGGATTGAAAAAAAGGTAAAATTCTCCCTCTTTAAGTCTAATACTGAAATGGAAGGATGGGAAAGGAAATAGTTTCAGAGTTTTTTCATAACATATTTTGCTCTCTTATCATAGTTATAGCAGATTGCATTTCGTCTTTCTAACAAAACTAACTAGTTGTGGAGAAATTTCTAGCAAGCTTCTTTGCAGGAAAAGAGAACTCAGATAAGAAAAGGAAACAAGTTCAGCCACGAGCTAGTGATCACCAGTAATGAAAGAGATTCTTGTAAATATTGTAAATGCTCATAAGGAATGTCCTTGATACTTATATATAGGGGAGATTGAATAAAATTATGTTATGTAAATTAAGGAATGCCTTCATATCTTCTATGTATTCTTATAATCTGGACCTCGGTCCCGGGCTAGATTGGAGGTTTTCTTCTCCGTTCTTTCCTATCAGTGCCCACACTGAATGAAGATTATGTAATCTTATTAAAAATTAATAAAATATTTTGGCCTCAGCCTTTTACCAATCAAATATATATATATATATATATATATATATATATATATATATATATATATATATATATATATATATATATATATATATATATATATATATATATATATATATAAAGATGGGGATTTGTTTTTCTTGTATTTGAGAAAATCTCTGATAGGAATTTTAAAAAATAGAAACTAATATAGGGAGGCGGGGGTTTTCCTTCCCCCACCTCTCGACAACATTAAGCTGTTGCGGCAGGCAAGGCTATCGGGGGCAGCATAAGCTGCCTACGATAGCTATGCTGCTGACGGTAGCATAAGCTACTGACGACAGCATCAAGGCAGTAGTCAAGGGGTGGGACTCGTGTTCCCCCTCCCCCCCCTCAATTTTTTTTGGGGTTAATATATATATATATATATATATATATATATATATATTTAAAATAAAATTTAATTATATTGAGATTTTACAAATAGAATGTCATTTATAATTTGGAGAAATTAATAAAATATTTTTATAAACACTTAGTGTTTTAATTATGCATGTGATTCTTATATAAACATTTTACACTCAAATTGGATGTTAGTAAATGATTGAATTATGTTATACATCTAAGGTCAATTTTCTGTATTATTTTTGGGTGTTTTATTAATTTATTTGGTGGTGTTCATATGGGAATTACATTGGCTTTAGAGTGGGTACACCAGAGGCTTGGGGTTATTGTTGTTTATTTTGACATGTCTACTTTTTAGTATTTTATAATGTTGACTTGGTCACAATTATTCCACCCAACCAGTTTTGTAAACTTATTAATTGTGAACTCTTTGAGAGTGTGTTATATGATGTCATGGTTTGAGGACCAATATGGACTTGTAATGTTATGGTTTGAGGACCATCTTTTATTTGTGAGATTTATGGTTTGAGGTCTAGTATGAGTTCCAGTTATCTTTATGGAACTAAATGTGATTATTATGACATGTGATTTATGAGATTTATATGTGATCTGTGAGCCTGGGGAAGGTTTAAAAGGTGCATTTAGGGGAGTGGCTTACAATAGGGGTATGAGGCCCAAAGAGGCTAGTACCAGGGTAACCTATCATATTTTTGTTGATAAGTGATAACCTAATAATAAAACTTGTCAATAACATTAAATAAAAGATTAATTATGGATACCTTGCCCGTGTCTTGAGTGCTTGTATAGGCTAAGCATGGGAATGGGGTGATACCTAGAGAGTAGGTATGATTAGAGTTCCTCGTCTTCTTGAGAGGGTATTCTAGTTTCGCATAGGTCATGTTGAGGGTCTGGGGTCCAGAGTGACCAGTCCAGGATAACTTAACCTAATAAACTCTTGAGGGTTCAGGGTCTAGAGAGACCAGTCCAGGATAACTCAAGTTGTTGGCCATGTGATGACACTCTCATAGTATGTAGCCTAAGTATCCTCTATATTTTCTACATTTTTGCCTCTGGTGGTGTGTCTTTGGTATTTTAGTATTATTTGGAGGTTGGCATTTGTTTGGTATTTGGTAGCTGCTGGTTGGATTTTGGTATGTGGTGTTGGTATTGGTACTTGTTGGTATTTTGATATTTATTATATTTTCTTTATCCTTAGTTGGTGGTACCTTTTGAGATAGAGAGCTTTCAAGATCCATTGCTTAGTTGTTTTGTTGTGTTGGATTTTGTGATTGTTATCCAATTGGGGTATGTTGTTATCTCATTATCATGATGGGAGTGGACCTTTGGTGCCACAAGGTCGTGTGGTAGTGATTCTTTTACCATTTGATATTCTGATGTTCATGTATCGATGTTGGATGATCCTTATAGCAGTTACCTTCTTATTGTTCTTCATTGAAGGCTTGTTCATATCTATCTTATGATGTTTATATTTGTACTTTGTATCACTGTATTAGATGTGATTCTTTTGGGATATTGTACTATACTTTGTATTTGGTTATTAGTGCATACCCTGTGACATGTGCAGTGGATGTTGGTTATCATGTGTACCTTATGGTATCAATTGTATTTGTGTATTTATTCATGAGATGATGTACTTATTATTCTTTATGTATAGTGATTATTGTACTTAGTTTAATTATTAACTCTCGTAGATTCTACGCCATGGAACCCTTGATATTTGTAATCTAAAATTGAGTTGTACTTATGTACTTATTTGTATCTTATGTGGTATTGCTTCCGCATTATTTTGTAAACTTTTAAGATAAAAATTATTTTGTAAACTTAGTAACATGTTTTAGGTCAACTTCTCCCAGGTTCCCTGGCGGGGCATTACACTTGGTATTAGAGCCTGAGTTTCTACAATGGGAACTTTGGGAATTTGTACGCCCATTAGATGTCTAAACTATTAAAACTTGAAACAAAAAATTAGACATATAACACTGTATTTCAGACTATTATTTTATAATTATACACCATGTCTTTATTATTTCTGACTTGTTTTAAAATATTGTTCTTTTCATTTGGATATTGTAGGAAAGATGGTTACTGAGACTAGATCTATTGGTAGAGGTTGTAGTGGAGGCCATGGTAGAGGAGATGGAAGGGGTAGGTATCATAGCCCTCCTTTGAGTCCTAGAGTTGAGAGTGTGCATGAGGTAGACTGGGGAGACAATGATTGTGAGCAACATGGTGATGTAGAGGAGCCTAATACTAGGCAAATACTTTAGACTATTCTAGAATGTCTACTTATCCATAACAGGGCTAAGAGGGAAGAGTCACACCATTTTGAGAATGAGGAGAGACAGAGATCCAAGATTCCTAGGAGGAGTGACACTATAGTTGATTAGTGGGCCGTCAAGGCTAACCATATGAGAGACCTCCTTAGATCATGAACTCCTCCCTTTAATGGTCTTGGTATGGGTTTTGAGGTAGAGATGTGGCTTATTGCATTGGATATATGTTTTTATATGCAACAATTTGATACCAATGTCAAGGAGAGGTGTGCCATCATGCACCTCGAAGGTTTTGTATCTACTTGGTGGAAGATTGAAGAGTTGAAGTTGGAGCTTAGGATGGATATTGTCACTTGGGAGTTATTTCTTGAGAACATATGAGAACACTTCTTATCTGATCAATGGCAATAGAAACACGCAGATGAGTTCCACAATCTATGACAATTATCTATGAATGTTCATGAGTATGAGAATCATTTCTTAGAGCTTAATCCATGTGCAGATTATAGTGATAAGTCACCCCTAATGCTGCAACATTTCATTACAAGGCTTAATGATCACATCGTTGGCGGTGTTACAGTTTTCGAGCCTAAGACTCTTATGGAAGCGGTTATTAAGGCTACTTTGGTAGAGGTGAACTTGGATAGAGGTCATGGTTGGTAGATCAAAGTTCAATATAGAGGTCCCTCTTTTTCAAGGTTAAAGAAAAATTGGTCTTAGGGAGCTGAGAACTCTAGGAATCCTTCTACCTTTTCGAAAGATAATAATAATCAACAGAGTGTGAAATTCTTCCATGGTACTAGTGGTGGTTCTCAATCAGGAAACTATCACAATTCGTAGTGTAGCAAGCGCAATCAGGATGATCAACCAGCTTAGAGTTTGCATTAGGAATTTAGTAGAGGTAGCTTCCAACAGTCTAGTACACCTTTAGTTGGGTGAGGTGTTAGTAGAGGAGGTTGTTTTTATTGTGGGAAGCATGGTCACATTATTGTCAATTGTCCTCAATGATCGACACAGTTCTCATGACAGAGGCTGACAACTTCTAAGTCCACAGTTGGGGATGTTGGTATATCCCACAGGGTATTTGTAGCAGGGAATGATCTGGAGAGTTCGTACCATGGAGCAGGAAATAATCCAATGGAACCTGCATGTTGAATCTTTTATGACTTAGTAGGACACATCGAGATTACAAGATTTATATCTCTATTTTGTTCGTAGGCTTCCAGGAGTAAGCCTAATTTTAGGGGAGGTGGATGTAGTACCCACCCATAGTCTTCTTTTTAGTTTTATATTGCCAAAATATTTTAGGCCACTTTCATGTGTGCGTTGATTATTTTAGCTTTATTTTGAGGTTATGAATGGATGACATTACATTGGATTGTTGTGAGATATCATGTGTTTATAGTTAGATGATTTTGGTTATTTTTCATGTTGATTAATTGCATCCGATGATGTTATCAATGATTATTTCATGATGATGATTTGTATGTTGGGATATAATTTATATTTATGATTTCATTGATGTTTATGGTTTTACTGACCCCATAGTTGGATGTGTATGGTTGGTGTGTATGTTTTACTTTTCTATTTGACATGTATGATGTGGTTGAGGGACAAATTCATAGTCATCTTCTTGCAGGATCCACACGATGTAGCAATCCCTACCATTTTCTGTTATATATTTGTACATGTACGTGCTTGTCTTTTATGCAAGATTTCAAGATTCGGGCATCAACTTCCCTAAATTGCTAGGATGAGCATGCCCTATCGCAATATCTCAATGGTAAGAGAGGGGAGATAACATACAGATCCAAATCCCAACCCAAGCCATTGATTATCTTGAAATAATGGACAAGTATATGATTTTCTACTCATTCAAATTCATCAAGGTGACGTGAATTCGTGAGCCCTTCCTTGGAGTTTCTTTGTTATTTGAGTTAGTTGATTTTTGTGTGTTGTAAGTCAAGTGAGTTTGTTGGGTAAAATAATTAAATTAAGATTAATTATGAGATTAGAATAATTATATCTTATGAATATGGGAATATTAAATACAAGGATATTTAATTATTAAGAGTTAATTAAATACTTTTGTTTAATTAAAAGACTTAATCAAAAAAAGTATAATTGAGAAAATAGAGGATTTAATTAATTATTAAATCAAAAATTATAATTAAAGATTAAAAAAATTAATTATTAATCACATAATTAATAATATGTTAAAATAATATTACTTTTTAGTTATTATTGTTATGCAATTAGTTGCACAATCAAAATTAAATTAAAGAATAAAAGTAAATTCAAGTTGAGCGAATTGACAAAAATAAGAATTATTTATTAAACTAATTATTTTTACTCAATTCAAGGTTGAGTTCTTTTTTTTTTTGTTTTTCAATGAGTTTTGGAAACCCTAGGTTGAATAGGTTTCCTTTATTCGGAGTATTTTGGCCATTATTCTTTACACAAGTTTTCAATTTTTGGCTCTAAAGTTGATTTGAAGGAAATTGTGAAAGCTTGAAATTTTCAGGATTGTTGGATTGTTCTTCGTGGCTTCTGTCATTTGGTGGTTTAAGGTAGGGTTTGAAACCCTCGTAAATTTGGTTCCTTTTTTAAAAAGTTTGTTTGCTTCGTGCCTGCTAGATTTTGTTGATATTTGTTTTGGAATTCTCATCTTGCTTAAATTTCTGATTTGAAAGTTTTTTATTGTAGAAAGATCTTGTATTGAATCAATTAGGGTTTATTTAATTTTATTGTTGAAAACCCTAGGATTTGAATCAAATTAAAACATTTGAATAAATTTTGCAAATGGCTATAATTACCTTATAGATCTAAAAAAAAATTGCTCCCTCGTAAAAATCAGTCATTTGAATTCTCATTGATTAATCCTATAAATATAAATATATGTGTGTGTGGAATTTCTTTATATATATATATATATATATATATATATATATATAAAGAAGGGGGTTTGTTGTTTTGTATTAGAGAAAATCTCTTACAGGAATTCAAAAAAATTAAAAATTAAAATAAACAAAATAAATAAATAAAATAATATAGGGAGGTGGGGGTTTTCCTTCCCCCACCCTCTAACAGCATTAAGCCACCTTGACAACCAAGGCTGTCGATGACAAATTTACCTAAGAATCTCTCCAATACCTCATTCATTAGCCTCATGACAGTACTAGGTGCATTAGTTAAACCAAAAGGCAAAACCAACCACTCATACAATCCCTCATTAGTCGTGAAAGCTATCTTCCATTCATCTCCTTCTCTGAATCTGATCTGATGATATCCAATCTTTAAATCTATTTTGATAAAGTACTTTTCTCCGCTCAAACAATCCACTATATCATCCATCCTAGGTAAAGGAAATCTTTATTTTACTGGGATTTTGTTAATAGCTCTGGAATTAGTACACATTCTCTATTCCTCATTCTTCTTAGGTGCTAATATGCATAAGGACTCAAACGCTCTCTTATCAAACCCTTCTGTAATAATTCTTGCACTTGCCTATTCAACTCCTCATTTTTTGTCGGTGGCATTCTATGTGGTGGCTTATTCGATAAAATAGCTCCCGATAGATCCATACAATGACTGATACTCCTAACATGTGGTAATCCATCAAGTACTTTTTCCTCAAATTCTATTTGTAAATCCCTTACCTCTAGTGGTTGTTCATCCACTATTCCTGAATTAGGTTTCCTAGGATTCAAAGCATAACACATACTTTCTTTCTTCAAGCCATCTAAGAATTTCCTTCCTTCAACCAAGCAAACTCTTACTGAAGTGAAATTCACACCCTTAAAATCCTCTACCAAAGGAAATAATACAAGTGCTTCATCCCATTAGCCACAATAGTATACCTATTTAGTCTTCAATCATGTATTGCTTGTCAATCATACTACCATACCCAACAAGATATGACAACAATCCATCAGCTTGATATCACAAAGAACTTCATCATGATAAAACCCAATTTTCAATTTCACAAGACATTGTTCATT
The DNA here is from genome assembly GCA_027943335.1 of Chamaecyparis obtusa. Classification (NCBI taxonomy): domain Eukaryota; kingdom Viridiplantae; phylum Streptophyta; class Pinopsida; order Cupressales; family Cupressaceae; genus Chamaecyparis; species Chamaecyparis obtusa. Next base: position 1,492,991 of record BSBK01001495.1, read on the forward strand.
TACCAAAATTGTATGTTCTTTCTTGATCCATGCAATCTGATATGGCTTTGGGTGCTTCATTCTTGGAAATTGCAACTTGGTAACCAACTCCTCTGATGCTAAATTAGCTGAGCTTCCACTATCAATGATGATTTTGCAACATTTTCCTGCAACTTTACATCTGATTTTGAACAAACTTTTCCTCATTACCAATTATTGATCAGGTTCTTTGTTACATAGGACTCTTCTCACCATCAAGGTTTCTCCATCTTCTGATTTATTCATAGATTCATGTGACTCCTCTTTCACAAATGGATTCCTTCTACTGTTACCGAACTTCTTGCTTAAATTTCCATGAGTACATTCAAAATCTATATGACCTTCTTCTCCACATTTGAGACGAGTTCCTTTAAACCAATTCATATCTTATCTTTTGTAACCATTCCCTCTAGGGTAGCCTCCTCCTCTTCCTCGGTATGAAATCTCTTCTTTCCATTCAGACTTGCCTTTATTCAGATCGAGGTAAGATCTATCTTGATCTGCAAATGATCTACCTATGCCTCTCTGAAATCTGCCACCTCTTACTCTATATCTATGCTCATACCTCTTGTTCAACTTCTCCTCTTCTTTTGGGGAAAACTGATAAGCCTCCTCAAAACTATCCATTTTGACCAAACTAATTTCATCTTAAATAGATGTCGTCAAACCATTCAAGTATCTTGCAATTCTTTCAACTTCATCATCTGCATGGCCAAATCTGATATCCAACCGATAAAATTCTTTGGTGTATTCCTTCACAGTAGATTCCATATGTCTCGGATTCTTCAATTTCCTCAAAAAACTAACTTGATAATCACCAAGTAAGAATTTACTCTTTAACTTATTTACCATCTTATCCCAAGATTTGATCTTTTCTTTCCCTCTCCTCTGTCTATCTATCTACAATTTTATCAACAAACTAACTTGATAATCACCAAGTAAGAATTTACTCTTTAACTTATTTACCATCTTATCCCAAGATTTGATCTTTTCTTTCCCTCTCCTCTGTCTATCTATCTGCAAATGTGCCCACCATAAAGATGCATGTCCCTTCAACTTAGTGCTAGCAATCTTCACCTTCTTGTCTGCATTAGTGTTCTCATACTCAAAATACTTTTCCATCTCCATGATCCGATCAAGAAATTTATCAACATCAAACTTACCATCATAATCTGGTAGATTGAAATGTGGTCTAGCATTCACTCTAGTTAGGGCTCTTAAAAATCTTTCTTCACCTTGTTCCAATTTAGGTTCACTATTTCCAACCGCTACCTCGACTTTATTATCACTTACATCCTCAATAGTTCTACCTCTTCTTTGGGCAATCTCTACTGTTTCTAATCTAGCTACAATTTGTTTCAACACATCATGTATGGATCTTCTTCTCTCCTTCCTCGAACCATTTTTTCCACCCTCTACAATTATAGGCCAGATCTCAATTCTACCACCCTACAACCAAATCAAATTAGGGCTTCGCAACAATTAGGTTTAGCGATCAATTACACAAGGAACAAAACTTATCTATGATACCACTTTGTGCAACCACACTCAGAGGGACCTCAAAGAGATCTGTCCAATTGTGCAACAAGAGAAAACACAACGGAAAACAAGACAAGGAAATGCAAAGAGAACAAGCAAGATATGTATTCATTCACTAGAAATCAATTACATTCAGTTGGAAACATACATGCCTTCATACATGTCAAGATATCACAGGCCCTCTTGATTACAATATTCAGTCAAAGACCTTATTCTAAAGATCATAAATTGATTCCTAACTGATCACTGCTTCCAAAGATGTATTACACTACATATATAGGCATCGTGACACGCAAATCGGCCCAAGAAATAGATAACATTTCCTGAGAACAGGAAATGTGTTAAAGCAAATAGGGTAGGTCCTAAATCTTAAGGAACTTGATCCATAAACCATGCAAGGCCCAACAAACTGAGAGTTAGGTCCACACATGATCCAACAACAAAGATGTATGCACCATCAAGCTTCACAAGTCGTAGATTTCCATTGCATGATCAAAATTCACCAATGGACCACAAACTAGTAAGAACATGCTACCCAAGAGAGAACCAATCATGACTCAAGCAACAACGATCCAACAAAGACGCAAACCTAGGAACATGATCCAAGATAGGACCTAAATACAATCTGATCATCGCATGTGCTATCACGTACATATGATGAATCACCAACTTGATATCTCAGACTGGAAAACAAGAACAATACTGAGCAGAGATATTTTTGGTTGATGCAAGATTGCTCTAAACCCAAGATGCTTCTGCATCACAAAGGGTACCATAGATTATTTTGGGATCTAAAAGGTAGGTGTGTTTATCTACATGTGATAATCTTGTTTATTTTATCATTTATTCAAATTTTAAAAATATAATTCATAATTTGTTTCTTTATTTATGTTATATTTGTTCAAGTGTGGATAGAAGAACTATGCATGGTTGCAAGAGGGCATAGGAGAAATGATATTTGTTTTCAGTCATGAGTACAAATAATTACAATTAGATGTTGTACACTAGGGATTACACATATTTATGTTATCACTGCATTAATGAAAAATATGATGAATGCAACAAACAGGAATGTGGATATGTAAGTGCATTGAATTTGGTGCCACTTCTTGTGACTAATACAACTGATGAAGAAGAGGATGAAAACTTTGATGACATTTTGATGGATTCTACTTATTATGAGCATATTTTAGCATTGGTTAAAATCAACAAGTATTTAAATTTACATCTATATAAATCTGGTTTAAAGTTTTTTCTTTTACATGTATAAATTTGTTGTGTAGGAGATGTCTTTGCAGTAATCACAAAGCCTAAAAATGTAGGAGTTAGTTACTATTTATTGTGTTGCACTCAAGAGAGGATGAAGTTAACTGGACCCGAAGAAAGCGATGGAATGGTGTTTCCCACAAGTTTGATCCTTTAGATCTTGGATTTCTTTGAATATATATGATATATATACAATTTTAAAAGATTTTGAATGTTGTCCAAATTTATGGTGCAAGTTCAGTTGTTTTACAAGAAACATATTTCAAACAAATAAAAGTACTCCAACATGGGATTCACTTTGTTGATTATAAACCTGACAATATGGCATATCAATATAGCCACCTAGTAATAGCTAGCTCCCTTTCTCTCAATCCAGTTAAATCACAACATGGACGTTGTAAGTGGAGATTAGATAGTGAGGATCATGAGAAAATATTACATGTTCTCCAAGAGCAAGCTGAACCACTTGAGGTTGTCTGGATAATGACGTAATACCCTTTCATATGTTTCCTTTTCTCTCTTCATGGTTGGGACTTCTCAAGACATTGATTTTTGCAATGGACTATAAATATCATGTTTTCATGGTGTAGGACTTGATTATGATGACATGTGACAGATTATACTTGTGATTGTTTGGATGATCGTAAGGATCACTATTGATGATATCTTTATTCAACTATTATTCATGTATGATGTATCTTATTTATGTGTTTAGATCTATTTAGATATACTAGAGATGTGTTGATTTGTTGATGATATGTTGTATAAATGTGTTGCTTTATTGATGATAGATTATTTATGTTTATGTATTAAGGAAATGTATTAAATTGACATCAAACATTAAATTGTCTTAAATTTATGTATTAAATACTAGGTTATTTATTGATTAAACAATCTTAAATATATATATATAGGTTATTGATGAATTGATGCATTAATTGACCTTACATTGTACATTAAAATGATCTTATTTGACATAAAGTATGTGGAATTGACTAATTGATGTATTGATTCTAATCTATAGATATTTACACATAAAAATAGATCTAATTCTAAATAAATAAGTTACATGGTAAGTCGACATCAAACATAAACATGTCTTGAATCATAAACACATCATCATAAATACATGCAAAACATCTACCATCATATATACAAGTAAAGACATGTAAAACATCTAGATAAACATCATATTATATATCTTATCTTATACAAGTAAACACATGTAAAACATCATAAAAATAAACGCATGTAAAATAGATCCAGATAAACATGTGTATGAATATAAATCTAACAATCTAGATGAACATGATATCAAATATAAACACACATCAAATATATAATAATGAAATGTAATGGTCTAGTACCATCAAATATGTCCAAACATGTCTAAACATGGATCTATAAATTCTACATATAAAAGTAAACAATGTGTGTCCAAATGGATGTAATCCTAAGCCAAGTCATCATGATGCATGCAAACAAAACAACCCTCTAACTGAGTTTCCTACTTATATGGATGTGTTGCAACCGATCCCTACAAATTTAGTACAACAACTGATTATATATCAATATATAATCATGTAAAGTTTGTCAAGTAAAAATAACATTAAAACATACACATACATATAAATGTATGCATGTACATATATATAAGCATATAAATACATGTACACATGTTTAAGTATTTAAAACTCACCTACCGACTAGAAGGTGTAACATCGACTATATCTCACCTCAACACACTCTGACTCTACGCTAGGGGTAATGTGAGCTAACTGTTCCTACAATCAATTATATATACCCATTAATGTGTGACTAAAAATATATGAACTATGTACAATAAATAACTAAAAATTGAATAAGTACATTCATATTAAAATAAATCAAATAAAATACTTGGGTGTTTAGTGTTGGAGGATCATCTACTATCATCATATCATCCACAAAAATTGCATCATGCACATCATCTCTGGTCCTAACCCTCTCTAGAAACGAGGAGCATAGGGAGCTATGCAGCTAAGAGGGGAGTGGTGTAGAGTCTGACTATATTAGCATATCCATATAACCCTTCTAACTTAACCCCTGCAGAGGCTCCTCAAATGTTTACAGGCCCTCATATGTGACATGTAATTGGTCATCTCGTATTTACCCATCTACAATTGTAGAGTGATCTATGGATGGGTCATGCTACACAAAGTGATGTGATTGATGTGTATGACCCGATGTAGACTAGATCGATGGCACTGCACGCTACGAATATATAATCAAACCTCTAACACCCTCTATTGATATTTGATGGTTCGATGCAATAAATGAATATGCATGTAGAAGGTCCTCAAGCAAATAACAAGACATGTCAACCTAGCACCCAGCTCTTGAGGTGGCTCATAACTCTTGTGGTGTCAAGAGGCTAGCAACTCTATATGGCTCAAGAAGCAATCGCTACACTAGATGAGGCTCCTGAAGATGCTTGTGATCGCCTAGATTGGCTCAAAATATCTCCCTAGCGTATTTGATCTAATAGTAGTAGTTGCGGATGTAATATCACCAATTGTGTCAATCGCTTCCTTATGGGAAGCTATGACTACTATGTTTGTAATGGGTGCCATAGATGTTACTATCACAACAAATCTCGAGTCAGCCAACTGTCTAGGAGTTGGCGTAAGTTGAACAAGCCTACAGTATTGATCACAGTCTACAACTCAATCGTGCCTTGACCAAAATAATTGAGAATATTAAGGTAGTTGGTGTTGAGGCCCAAAAAGACCCCAACATACCCCAACGCTTGTGCAAAATTTAATAGAATATGGTCGTTATTTGGATACCATGTGTCGCAAGGAAACGTGGTTAGAGTCATTTCTATATATGGAACAACACATCGCATGACCTCGTAGGCCTTCACCTTGGTCTTCCCCTCATAATATGGAAAAACCTCACATTTGATGATATCCTTCGAGACACGGTGTTGAACCATGTTGAAGGACATGTGACATGAGATCTCCTCTTTAAAAAATAGTAGTGATAGAAGGTACATTAACCTCATCAAGTTGTGCGACAAGCGCAAGATGAGCCATCTAAGGGTAACATGTTAAATGTTACAAATTAGGTAAGTGTTATGTGTGTTAAGCCAACAAATTTGACATAGAAGCATGCCATTAACTATAAACAATATTAAAATCTAACATATGTACAATTTAAAATGCTGAAAATTAAATATTCATTAACTAATGTGAGAGAGAGAGAGAGAGAGAGCAGTAGCCCCAACGCCCTCTAAAGCTACCCCCAAAGAGGACTACAACAAGGACGAGGCCTGAGATTCAAAATAGCACCTAGGCACAACCAAAGTCACAATGATAATTGGCACAACAGGTACTACAATCAACATTTCAAACATTATACAAATTACTTTTATATCGATTGTTATAATAATATCATATTGATATAATCATAATCCTATCTCTAATTTTTATACCATAAATGTAACTTTAATCCTTAATATTTTATTAAATTATAATTTTAATTATTACATTGTATTATATTACAACTATTATGTTATAATCCTATATTAATCCTATTATAAATTGAACCATAAAATTATATTATATTATAGTAAAGTAGAGTAGAGTACTATACTATATTATATTATATTAAAAGTGTTTTATAAACATATGGAATTCAAAAAGAACATTTAAGAAAAAAAAAGGAAAATTAGAGATGAAAGAGGGGTACATTTATCAAATATACATATGTAGATTTATATTTATTTTAAAATGCTCATATTAAAAAAGTGTCAAACTATATATATATATACAATTTTTCCACTCTCTACATAAAGTTACTAGAGTTCAAAAGCCTTATAAAAGTCTTCTACTTCATGCAACTCGTTGTAATACAATAACCTTATAAATATATGAAAACTGCCAACTTTCATTCAAACTTGCAGCAAATGTTTCCACTACTATAATTACTATAAAGGCGGAAATGCTTAACTTATTTTTGGTAATAGTTCATCATAGAGTCGAAGAGGTAGCAGGCTGAGATGTACGCTCCTCTAAATACTTGATTCCTCTTTTGCCAACGAGGGGATTTCCTTCTGCTGCTTGAATGCACTATATATGGCTAGGGCCCTTTTTTTCCATATGTCCTTGGCCATCTGGTCTATGTTAGCCAATGCCGCCATATCTAGCACATTTCCTTGCCCTTTTTCAGGATCCAGACTTTCCAGATGGCCGAGCAGCAATGCTAAACCTGTTGCATGCTTTGTCTGGATATCAGCAAATGCAGTTTCATCATACAGCCGAGCGTACATGTATGTCTTTTTATCACGGTCTGTCTTTTTTAGCTCACTCTCGTCACCCTCGAACTTTGTAAGGATGATCTTTAGACAGGCTACGGCCTTTTGCGTCAGTCCGGTTTGGCAATAGGAGAGAAGCACTGTAGTATCGGCCTCAAGGAATTTTGTCACTCTAGAGAAGAGAGTGACACAATGCATTCCTGTATATCTTACGTGTTGTTCAAACAGGAGAGTCAGCATACCCTTGTGGTCTTTTATGTCTGGAAAGTGGTATAGGAGGTTGGCAAATGTGGCCCTCAAGACTTTCATATGCTGGAGCAGTGAATGCAGGTCATCAATCACCTGATTCCTGATCTCAAAGTTAAGTATGGGGAAGCTTCTTTCGTGGAAATTGGAGTATTCTCTAATGATCGCTTTCCAGGCCTTCTTGAAATTTTCTTTATCTTTTGTAAACATTCTTAGAATGGAGGCGCAGAAAAAACTACCTGCCTTGCATATATCAAGTTCTGAGGAAGGCCACTTTATGTTGCTCGTAACATTTGTGTCAGTCCAGATGGTGTCCTCCAGGCTATCTACTGTCTGAGCAGTCGGCAAAGAACATTTTCCTACAGAGGGATAAATCCGAGTGAATGTAGCCTCTGGGCCTACGATGTTCCACGCTATCTCTATTATTTTTCCTCCGTCCTGTGCTGATACTCCAGTCTCTAGACGTTTGAAAACATCCATTATTCTTTGGGCAAGACTGGTTTGATCAAATGACCGAAGACGTAGTCCATCTTGTTGCAACAGTCTGTTGTCGTCCCAGTCGGTACTTGACACGAACCTTGGAGCAAAATTCGTGGCATCCTTGTACTTATCTTTGATTGTGAGAGATATTCTTTGTTCTGGTTGTTGTTGGCTCCCTGATGCTCCAGACATGGTGGTTCTCTCTGACCTGCCGATGCAATGGTTTAAGTAATTGCTGGGATCTGCGTGCTTTGGATTTTTGGGTTTTTGGTCTGAAAAATTAAAATGCTTTATGTTAAATAACAAAATTATAAAAATACAAAAAAAACAGGAATTTGGTCAATCATAATTTGTTTGAGCCAGGGCAAATAGAGGTACAAAATAAGTTGAAACATAGCCTTTATCTTAAAAAAAAAATTACTAACAGAGTTAAATTTATCATTAGTGTAAACATGGAGCATTAAATTTATGGTTTATGAGGGCTACATTAGAGGGAGTATCACATCACAGAAATTATGATAAATTTGTTAAATAATCTAAAAGGCTAGAATTACCACTAAAGGCTAGAATTAAGGAAAAAATTAAGAGCATCTACTTAGTTTCTATGATTTAGACATGGCTAGAATTAAGGACTGATGTTATTCAACGTCATTACCACTAAAGGCCAATGTATATCACAGAAGGGTAGAGGAGAAAATTAAGAGCATGTACTTAGTTTCTATGATTTAGACATTGCCAAGTAAAAATTTGAAGTCTGACTAGGTTGCTGAAATCAAAAGGGCAATGCATGCTAAAAAATCTTAACTCAGGAAAAGATTGTTGAAGCTGTCGTGGAAGTCTCAGAAGATTACTGTTCTACAAATGGGGCCAAAGATTGTGGAAAATGACAAAACTGTTTGCAAATCTGAAATTGAATTGTAGTTCAATAATTTAAATAACCTTCTCAAAAAATTTAGGAGCTAATAGTGGCTTCTGTAATATGATACAATTGATGACAAATAATATCAATTAAAAGCTGTCAAATTCATTATTATAAATGTATGAACATCTATCCTTGATGTATAAAATTTATTCAAATCACACATATTACAGAACACGAGACAAGTAGTCGTACAATGATCAGATATGAATTTAAACTTTTCATAAAAATTAATATATTATCATTACGTACGTAAGCAAACAAATCCTTATTACATAGGAAATATGTGCAAAAAGGTTTCCTTACAAAGGAAGTAAAACTACTCCTCGGACTATACGGAAATATGAAAATTTGGAACCGAGCATTAGTCTGTATAGTTTTACAGGAAGCATCAAGGCGAAGCACAATAAAGTTTGATGAAAACAAATCATCTTGCAGTGAACCCCACAAATCATCCGTTGATTTTTTAAGCAGTTAGTAAAGTACAATGGTAACCAAATTAGCTGAATCAAAATTTAGAAAATCTTTTGTAAAAATTTAGAAGCTAAATGTAAGCATTTTTCCATTTCTAAAAAAGGAAAATATAATTACTTCACACTAAGCATTTTTGTATTTTTTCATTTTTACAAGCTAAATGTAAGCATTTTTCCATTTAAAAAAGAAAAATATAATTACTTCACACTATTTCTACAGAGAACGATCACTGCACTTATGTTTTATGTCCCGTGTTAATTTCTGCTAATGTTCTTTGATCACCAAAAAGTAGCTAAGTAACGTAATGGAAAAAACCAATTTGTCAAACATATACAATCATTTTTTACTTTCTTTCACAAAAAAAAAGCCAGGAAAAATTAAAATCAAACTCGTTGTTTTACCTTTACTGTGTACAGTCTGTTTTGCTCCCTCTATGGTAGCCTGTGGTGTGCGAAGAACAGCCTGCACATTTCGAGTCGGTATCATATTCAATTTCTTACCGGTTTTCAAGATACTCTAGTAACAATTTGAAATTTCTGATTCTTTGCAGATATTTAGAGGAGTAACCACCACGTAAGCGAAGTGTTCCATAAATTTACTACAGTTCAGAAATTATACGTTTGCATTGTAAAGTAAGCATATTTATATTGAACCTGAACGATCATGTGTTTTAGATATCTGTCATATTTTATAGCTTGATCAAATTTCAAAAAATGGAAAATACAATAGATTTTTGTGAAAGTTTCACCATCTGTTCTTTATGATCTACATATTTTGTGGTCGAAAACCATAAAAAAATTGCAAAAAAAATAGAGCTTTCACAAATCTGAAAAAAAAAAGTTTTGACATTTTTTTATCTTTTGTGTGTTTTGTAGGGAGCTTAGCCGCTGCCCATTTCATATAGGCTATATCTCGTGCAATTTACAATTCACATTGAAATTTATAACAGATGGGTAGGAATTTTTTGTTGTATCTGAGATTGACGATGATGTCTTCATTTATATAGATACCTTTGGCTGTAGGGTACACCTCTCGGAGTACTTCTATTATCATATAGCATTGCATCTTTGGATTGCTATCTAGTTGCATTTTAGCTACCACAATCCAAAACATTGATGTTATTTTGGAAAGTGTAAAGTTATGAGAACAAACCAATCACCAAGATCTCAAGGAAGAATATCTTTATAATATTTTTTATAATTTCTTATTTAATGGTCAATACTATAACTGTAAATATTAGATACTTTCTATTTTACGATTGTTACATAATAGAAACATCGTCTTTGTACAACTCTAAATGATTGTTTTCATTCAATTAATTCATTCATGGTTTTGCCAATTACTTGAGTAATATGGTATTAGAGCAAAGGATACAAAATTTTATTTTTTATTTTAAATTTTGAGTGAAATTTTTCTTTAAAGGTTTTAAAAAATAAAATTTTGATTTCTTTGAAAAATCCGTTGAAAGTTTTATAGGCCCGAGTTTTGTGGGTCATTCTTTTACTGTTTGATTTTTCTCTAGCTCGCGACCTAGTAAAAGCACATTTTCGTGTTTGTTCTTCTACTTCCAATCAATCAAAGAACTGTTGAAAATGGGACACATACGCCCAAGTTCCAACCCTTTTGCTTGTTAGTGTTGGTTAAGAAGAAAGATGGCACATTACGAATGTGTATTGATTATAGGGCATTGAATAAAAGGACTATAAAGAATAGATATCCCATACCCAAGATAGATGAACTTATGGATGAGCTTCATGGGTCAGTTATATTTTTTAAGATTGACTTACGGTCTAGCTATCATCAAATAAGTGTGAGGAAAGAAGACATTCAAAAAACAACATTCTGTTGTCACTATGGACACATTGGATTCCTTGTTATACCATTTGGACTAACAAATGCACCAGCAATTTTCAATCAAGAATGAATCATATCTTTCGTGAATAGTTGAGGAAGTTTGTCTTAGTATTCTTTGATGATATACTAATCTATAGTAGAACTTGGGATGAACATTTGCAGCACTTAGATTTTGTTCCAAGTATTATGGAGAAAGTCTTTGTTTGCAAAGGCCTCAAAATGTGAATACAGAATGTCTAAGATTCTTTATTTAGGACATGTGATCTGAACTGAAGGGGTAAAAGTTCATCAGGAGAAAATATAAGCAATCATAGATTGGCCACCCCCCAAGAACATATCTGATTTGAGAGGCTTCTTGGGCTTATGCTGCTATTACCAAAGGTTTGTGCAAAGTTTTTCCTAGTTAGCTTCTCCATTGACCAATCTTACTAAGGAAGGGACTTTCTAATGATCTCCAAAGGCACAAGTTACATTTCATAAGCTCGAGGACATCATGAGCACATGCCTAGCATTAGCACTTCCTGATTTCACAAAGCCTTTTGTTATTGAGTGCGATGCTTCCAAACAAGGGATTGGAGCAATGCTAATGCGGGATAGGCATCCCATTGCATTCGAGAGTAGGAATGCTTAGAGATTCATAAAAATTGTATTCCTCTTATGACAAAGAGATGTTGGCTATTATGCATGCTTTAGCCAAGTTCAGACAATACTCGGTGGGTGCAAAATTTACTCTCAGAATTGATAATAATAGTCTGAAGTACTTCTTGGAACAAAAGGATCTCAATGAACATCAACAAAAGTGGGTAAGCAAAATCCAATCATATGATTTTGATTTAAAATACATCAAAGGGAAAAGGAACATGGTTGTTGATGAGCTTTGTAGGAAACCTACTCTTTTCTCACTTAGAGATTTCAATTGATTGGAAATCTCAATTGTTGTCTAAATATGCTAAGAATTCTGATGCTTGTGATTTAGTGGATGGAAGAATACAAGATGATAGATATTATGTGATAGAGGATGTGATAAATTACAAAGATAGAATCTACCTAGTGTTGGAGTCTAAGTTGAAGCACAATATTATGAGGGCATTACATGACACTCTTCTTGCTGGACATCCAAGCTTCTTCAAAACCTATAAGTAGGTAAGGGAGAGGTTTTCCTGGAAGGGACTTATGAATGATGTGTTGCAACATGTTCGTGAATGTTTGATATGCCAACAAAACAAATTGGAAAACACCTTTCCTACATATCTTTTGCAACTACTGCCCATTCCGAAATGGAAATGGGAAGGTATATCAATGGATTTCATCACAGGACTTCCATGAGTACATGGGAAAAATTGCATATTTGTGGTGTTGGACAGGTTGTCTAAATATTCCCATTTCTTTGCCATTTCTACAAACTACTCAACCTCACAAGTTGCTGATCTTTTTTCTAAGAAGTGTTCAGATTACACGGTCTTCCTAAGACCATTGTCAGTGACAAGGATGACAGGTTTATCAGCATATTCTGGCAAGAGTTGTTTTAGTTGGCAAGAACAAAACGGACACTTAGTACCAGTTACCATCCTCAGACGGATGGACACCTTGAAATTGTGAACAAATGGGTTCAATGCTATCTCATAAACTATGTTTCAGGGCAGCAACGTGCTTGGGTCAAATGACTATATTTAGGTTAATATTGTTATTATACTACCTATGATATGACTATTGGGATGTCCCCATTTAAGGCATTGTACGAATATGAAGCCTTGACATTTATAGATTTAGCTTTTGATGTTAGAAAAGTTACTCAGGAAAAGGAAACCATACAGAGTTACCAAGACAGTCTCAAGCCATTAAGAGACAATATCTTATAGGCACAAAACCAACAAAAGATGTATGCGGAAAAGCATAGAGTTGAGAGGGCCTTTCAGGTGGGAGACATGGTTTTTCTATGCTTGCAGCCATACAGGCAGTTTTCTTTGAAGAGTAGTGAAGAAAAAAAGTTGAAACCAAGGTTTTAGGGACCCTACAAAGTACTTAGGAAGATTGGATAAGTTTAATATGAACTTGAACTACCGATGAGAAGTAGGATCCATAATATTTTTCATGTCTCTTGCCTAAAGAAGGCATTAAGACAACAGACAATTGCCTCTCCTGAGTTGCCAACATTGGAGGAAGAGGGAAAATTGATTATAGGGCCTGAAGGTATTGCAGATTAGAGGGAAAAGAAGCTAAGGAATAAGATTGTTCATGAGTATCTCAAAAAGTGGAAGGGACTATTCGAGTTGATGAGTAAACAACCCACAGCTCCCAAGAACACTTGCACACAAACACCTATCACAGAAAGAGAGAGAAACAAGAAGCTAGAGAGGCCTGAATGCATGGATCCATGAAAAAGGAGACATTCTTGATGTGCACAAACAAAAGTTGCAATTCAATAAAATGAAAGTTTCTCAATTAAATTACAAAAAAGATCAATCCTTATAAAAGGAGATCAAAACCCTAAAAGGGTGAACAAACCTAGGTTGCACAATAATAATTAATAAAGCAATTAATTATTATATGCCTAAAGTTTAGCTTAAGTAGAAAGAGATAATAAGGGCCCGTTTGGTTCCTGGTATTAACATGGAATAGTCATTATTTAATGCAAGAATAAAGTAATTCACTGTTTGTGGCCATTTTTTGAATTCCCGAATTAGAAAATTAATCCCCATTTTTTGGCCAATGCTTGGATTAACTAATTCGAAAAAAACCTGGAATTCATTTTTTATTCCAGAATAAGCTATTCATGGATTCGAAATTACAACAAAATGTATAAGTCATTGGGTCCGTGTCTGAATGGTTAAGGGATTATAATCTTATTTTTTTTATAATTTTTTTTTTATTAATCTTTTTTATAATCTTATTTTTTAAAGTTAATAATACATATTTTAATTTAAAAATATATAAGTTAAAAATGCATATATATTTTAATTAAAAAACTAGCAACAAAAATGATAAGTTCAAAAATTAAAATATGTAAGAATTTTTATTTTTTTTTATAATCATAATTTTTTAATAAGTTAAAAATACATATTGTTCAAATTAATTAAAAAATAAAAAAATAATCCTTATTCCAATTCCACGTTATGGGATCCAAACGCAAAATAAATTAATTCTCAGTCATCTTCTAGGTGCACCAAACAGGTCCAAACCTTATTTCAACTCTTGTTTTCAGGATTAATTAATCCGAGAATAGGTCCTTATTCTAGAATAGGTCTATTCTGGATAAATTAATTTCATGCACCAAACGGGCCCAATTAAATCAAACATGATTTAATTAATAAGAAACAACTTATTACTCTAACACCCCCCCTTAAGATAAACTTTGGGAGAAGCTAAAAACCTAGAAAGAACTATTGAAAGCAAATGGGTCCCGGCAACAAAAGGCCTGATCAGGTACCCAAGTTCAAAAGAGTCTCTGAAAAGCGGAGAAATAGAGAAAACCAAATGGGAAAAACTCTACTCCAAAAAGAGACAAAGACTAGACTGAAAGATTGAAGAAGCCTTCAAAACTAGGAATGTTCTAGAAAATAGGAACAAGGATGAACATGTACAACATCACTGAAGCAAGAAGCTGCAAACTCTGTCAAGAAGTAACTGATGATCTGAAGATCCTCCACTGAAATATGACTAGGTAGAGAAGATTGTAATCTGCATGAGTTCCCTCAAATGACACTACTCGAATTAGGAGGCAAACAACTGAAGTGGACGATACAAAATACTATAAACTGCACAAGTGCCCTGAAATGACACTACTGGAATCAGGAGGCAAACAAAGGCAAACACCTGAATTCGAAGATACAGATGGCATTAAAACACCAAAAGTCTTAAGAGTTGATCAATCAAAGCTGGAAGAGTGCGTCCAAAAATAGGAAAGAAAGAGTGTCCATATAGTAAATGATCCATCTCATCAGAATGCATAGGTACCCAGCCATTGTATCCACCTAGTACATAGAATTAAATACTAAATACATAGCTCACACTATCGAACCAAGGAAGTAGTAGAACCAACAGTAGAAACCCCCCCCATAATGCTGACAAGGGAGTAATGACAAGTACACTAAAAATAACGTCCAATATGCACTGCATGATACCAAGAACATCGAAAGTGCAGAGAGAGTACAAACACAAATAAAGATACCTGAGGCTAATGTCATTGGAGGAATGCTCACATGACAAAAGTAGATGGCAAACAAAGGCAAACATCAAACCCCCATGGCACTTTATAATGGAGTGTGAGTACATACAACACCAACATGTGCAAGATCTCATACATGCAATAAAATGGCACTTTATCTAAGTGTGTATGTATAAAAGAATGCTACAAAAGTGAAATATACACTGCTCAAAGAAGAGCAAAGGCTGTTAAAACAAAAGAACAGCCAACGACAAGCCATCCCTCAAAGAGAAGAGATCCCATGACCTCTAACATCCAAGAATCCACTAGATTGAAAAAATACAAGAAACTGAATAAAATATACCTAGAGTAGAATCTGGAAAAATGACTCATAGCACTGGAAAGGTCTCAGAATAAGTTTCCTAATGATATATTGTTTGCCTAAAACGGAGTCTGGATGTGCAAGATAGAGCTCCTGGAGTGCAAAGTAAACATTTGGCTTTGACAATTAAAAACACCATCAAAAAAGCAAAATCAAAAAATTAAACTTCTAGATCTGGATAGTGCTTGGAACTAGCTTTCCGACGATATCTCGTTTGCCCAATCTCGACATCGTATGCTCAAGTTATGAGCAAAAAACCACAAGTATGCTGAAGGGCCCCAAAAATGGTGTAGAAGAGTGTTGATGCATGTTGACATCAACAAATGACGGTCTTAAAATTGACGATCGTATAGCCGTCAAGGCCAAAATTCGCAATGGGGCTAAAAGACTGGGCCCCTGGTCGCCATACGACCAAGGGCTAAGGCTGCATCTGCTATGAGGTTAAATTTGATAGCCAAATGGTTGTCGCCGCCCCCAAAAAAATCAAAATCAGTGTACTTGCATCGAGATGTGTGCAAAGACGTATGGCCTTGGTATGCAAAACAAATTGCCTCAAATGCAATGGCATCCAAATCGAACTTGCCTAATATGGATCTAGGGGTTCTTGGCCGCTACAAGCTCAATCGCGAGGTCTATTTGAGCCAAAAATGCTCCAAAATACCAGTGATCACCTCAGGATCTATGTCCAAGTTGATTGCAAAAAAATGTCACAGATTTTAACTTTGTCCAAATTTAACAAATTTTATATGGATCTAGGGATTCTTGGACTCAGCGCAATCGTGAGGTCAATTTGAGTCCAAGATGACCAGAAAGAGAGGTCCCCCCCAAATCCAACATAAAACCCTCTGAAACTGTAGATCTTACGAACACAGTCAAAACTCTCAAGAAGAGGACAGAGGCAAACAAATCTGAAGCTCTGATACCGTATTGGAGTTGATGACTAAACAACCCACCAGTCTCAAGAACACCTGCACACAAACACCTGTCACAGAAAGAGAGAGAAGCAAGAAGCTAGAGAGGCATGACTGTCTATTGATGATGCTTCATGGGAAGGTGAGGAGATACTAAAACATCCTAATTTACGATTGCTAGTGGACTAACAATCTCGAGAAGGGAGGACTGTAATGTCCCCCCCTCAATTGAAGTATTAAACAACAATAATCACTTTGCTAAGTTTGTTTAGTTGTGTGTCTCCCACACTTAGTTGATTTTATGAAATAAAAGGAGGTGTATGTGTGGGGCCAGATTCACTTAAGTCACTTAAGTGACTCCTACTTTTTAGTCATGAGTGGGGCCGTGGGGTTTTTCCTTATCCTTATGCGATTTAATTCAATAAAGGCAAATTGAATCTTCTATTTAATGTGGCAAGCTAATCTTCAAATAAATTGCCTAAAATCTAGCCTTTCTTCGTTGTTCGAGCTTTTTGGGTTGTTGAGTCTTTATAAGGCAGCAATGTTAAGTTTGTTGGTATCTTTTATATCTTTGATTTATATATTTCTTCTGCAACAAGGTTCGCAGATATACCAAGATGAAACCCTTGGTAGTCAAGAGCTTGGACACCCACCCAGGTTAAGTTTTTGAAGAATGGAATAGACACACAGTTGTGTGGATTATTGTTCTAAGAGGAACCACAGGTCTAAAAAATTAGTTGAGTCATAAGGGAAAGGTATTGTAGGTGTAGGAGAAGTCTTCAGCTACATGTGGGGAAGTCTTCATCATCTATTCATCTATAAGTAGTTGTCTGGACTATGTTACACACGGATTTCTCAGCCACGTATTGTAAGAGGCATCTAAACTGTAATAGTTGATTCAAGTATTTTCTTATCATTGAAATCTTTTGGTAGAATTAATCAGTTCTTAAATAGTCTTATTCTATCAATTTTTAGTAAGAACTTTGAATGAACGAGTTAATTGCAATAAGGATCAATTGAGCAATTAGATAGGCTCTATGGTTACCAAAAGACTTCAAAATGGATTTAAGTTAGCATGCAATTATTTGTCTTTGGATTTGAAGCTATTAGCAAGGATATTTCAAGAGCCTACTTGGATATTAATATTGCTTTGTGAACTTCAAAAATGCTTTTGATACTATCACTAGGGACAAACTATGGAGTAGAATAGAGGATCTTGGGATTCCAAATGAGTATAGAACGGTTGTCCATAAACTTTATGAGCAGGTTAGAGCTAAAATTAGAACAAAAGAGGGTATATTTGAGTGATTTGGTAGCGACATTGGCATCAAAGAAGGATGCAATCTCTCTCCCACATTGTTTGGTTTATGTATTAATAAACTAGAAAGATGGCTAAACAACAATGAAGGAGAGGGTGTTCAGCTAGTGGAATATGTGGTGAGGTTGCTGCTATATGTAGATGATCTTATTCTAAATGCAAAATCTTCCAAAGGATTGCAAGAGCATTTGAAGGCTTTAGAGCTCTTTTGCAAAAAGGTTGGTATGTAAGTGAACACCAACAAAACCAAGGTCATGATCTTTTCCTTGAAATTGAAACCCTCAAATAGTTAAATTAAATATATATATCTGAAGAAAAAGCAACAAAGTAGATTTATCTTTGAGAGAAGTTCTTTGGAGATGGTGGAAGAATACAAGTATCTAGAAATTGATTTTCAAAACAGGCTCAACTATGAGACATGTAAGACAAAAAGGATTCAAGGGAGGAAAAGTGCTTCTTACCTTCTTCTGAACAGGTGCAAGAAAGCAGGGTTATGGGATTAGAAAACCAAAAAGACTCTTATTGGTTTGTTGGTCATCCTAGTTGTCCTCTATGAATGTGAAGTTTGGGAAAATAGCAAATTAAACCACAAGTGGAAACAAT
Organism: Chamaecyparis obtusa; assembly: GCA_027943335.1. Classification (NCBI taxonomy): domain Eukaryota; kingdom Viridiplantae; phylum Streptophyta; class Pinopsida; order Cupressales; family Cupressaceae; genus Chamaecyparis; species Chamaecyparis obtusa. The sequence continues at coordinate 1,511,442 of BSBK01001495.1, forward strand.
TAAAAAGGATTCAAAAACACTTAATCACCAACAATCTCAAAGTCAAGTCAAGGGTGCCATATGCGATCCTTTTACCTAAGGCTGGTATGTTTCCGATGGAAGCATCAGTAATAATCCGTTTGCTAAGTTACCTAAAAAAAGTTGAAAGCATGGATAAGCATCACTGGCCCAAAATGGTTGTTGAAGAGGAACTAAAAGGCACAAAGAAGACTTGGAGGAATCAAAACAAAAAGTGGATGGACAAGTGGGGAATTAAGTGGCATGAATGCCCCAATACTTATTAGGATTAGGTAATATTGAGAGGGGGGGTGAATCAATATTACTGCACTTTAATTTAAACTTCAACCAATTATAAATAAACCATAATAATGCAGAAATGAAAAGAACATTAAAGCATAACACATAACTCATGACACCATGATTTGTTCTCGAGGAAACCCTGAGCAAGGGAAAACCCCGGTGGTGATGGTAACCACAACTATGCACTAAAATATTATATCCCTGATAGGAGATCTAGCCTTGTTAGGAGCTAATTGTTACATAGTACATTTCCCTGTTAGAGGAATACAAAACCCTATTAGGGGTATACAAAACACCTGGTTAAAGGTGGTGAGCAAACTGCTCTTACAATAAAAAACTGTTACAAAGAGTTCTCCAAAATGTGAACAATACAAGCAATTATCTTTCTTAGATAGTTCTAGTTATAGCTCTATCTATTACTAATCTCGCATCTACTCTCTGCTCTTAGATTCACAACCCTCTTTCATCATTACTTCACATACATATTTTGCTTCCACAAAATCATTATATATTTATACAAAAACAATCATTCAGTCGGCTTAACAAATACCATACAAAACATAATAATTAATTATGTAAATAGTAAGTATGATGTCGGCGATCTTATATTACCCAAGTGTTAGCAATATACTCCATTCACTTGACTTAGCACGTTACCATATCCACTAACCTTGCCTTAATCTTTGCAACTGCTCATATGCCCTGTTATACTGATTCTCTGTCTTCGCATACCTTCAGATCACTGAATCTCACTGATTTGATCACCAAAACTTATGCACTCTTACCTGAAGCATACACATATCCCAAAATACCCTCTACTAACTTCACAGGCCATAATATCTCATACATTTTCATCGCCAACCAAAACTGTAACACTGTACCTTGTTACCCTGATTCTGGACTTAGTCATTTTCATGACTGTGACTCCAGTAGCAAAATTGTCTGCATGCGATCACTCCAGCATAAGTGTTGCCATGAATGACAACCCTCAAGTGATCCCTAGTGCTCCAAAACACCACTTGCCAACAATCTCTCCCTTTGGCATTGATGGCAACACTTAGAAAAATGACTAAGTGTTAAAGCACTAACTATACATATCTCTTGTCACTATTGTTATGCGATATACAAGATGCCTGCTCACACTCACACTCCCGCTCACATGGCTTTTCAAAACATTGTTCCCGCTCACCATTTAGCTACTACCCTTCCTGCTGCGGTAATCCCTGGCTACAATGGGGGGTGTTCAGAGACCTCTGTTCTTGGGAAGGCTTATGCCCTTGCTGTTGCATCTGCTTCTGGACTATCTCAACCATTGCCAAGGTCTTCCCAAACAGCCCTCTCAGGGTTTCACGCTATTAAGGGGAGGTCAGAGATTTCATATGCGGATGTGGCTGCTTTTGAGGTAGGCATCTATGGTCCTGCCTTTGTTGGGAAAGAGGTATCCTGTCCTTTGATGTTGCCTAACTCTGTATGTAGCTCCCTTGTGATTAAGCTTGATTCAGATACTATGGATGAAATCTCCAAAAATGTGGAGGATTTCTCCTCTATTGCTGCTATTTTTTGTTTTAGGGGTTTCTAGCCCTCTCTCCCTGATTTACATGCTTGGATTTCCAAACATTGGGAACCCATCATAACTGATACAGTTCAGATTTACCCTGTGGCAAGGGGTTTTTTTATTGTGAAATTTGATAATGCTGTAGATTATGTGTAACTATTGTTTCTCTTGGGAGGAGTGGTTTCCCCTGATGGCTAAACCTTGGCATTAGGGGTTTGATCCTCTCACTGAATCCTTTAATAAAATAAACTTATGGGTAAGATTACCAAATCTCCCCCTTCATCTTTGGCTGGATTCTGTCTTGGAGTTCATGGGGGAGGCCATTGGGGATTTCCAAATGGTTGATACAGATTCTTCTGATGTTTTTAAGATGACGTATGATCATATTCTTGTGGAGGTTGATGTTTCTAAGGGCCTCCCTGAACAGATAACTTTGGCTTCTCCAAATGGATCTTGGACCCAGAATCTTGATTATGAGGGTATTCCATTTAGATGCAGGAAATGTCATAAGACTAGACATCTTGTTGCGAGATGTTCCTCTAATAAGGTTAGATCGAAGAAATCACCTTCTTGGTGGTTGGGGGTTTCAGACCATCATTATACGGTTCGTAAAATCTCCAAGGATGGGGGTGTGACAAATTGTTCACATCAGATTGATCATTCTTTGGCAGCTGGTACTGCTACTGTCTTTGATGCTACAGATGTTGTCTCTAAGGCGGCCCTGGTTTAGAATGTTACGGTTGTCCCTTCTTTTGCTATTGTCTTTGTCCAAAACATTGAAGCTGGCACTGGTTCGGCTGTCTTATCTCTTGTTGTGGGTATTGATGCCCATGTCTCTCCTGAGAGGGTTTTGGGGGTTAGTTGTGCTACCCCTATCCCTTCTGTGGATACAGATGTTGTTTTCCCTTTAGTGGGTTCGTCTGGTTTATCTCTAGATTGGCAAAAGGATGCTGAAAAGGTGGAGGATGGATGGACATCAATTAAAGGAAAAAAAGTCAAATCTTCCAAACCTTTGTTTGATGTCTTTACATTCTCAAAAGAATGGGCCAAAATGTAAATCTTGATGGTCCTTTGTTACTTTTTGTTGGGCTGGTTTTTCGACCTCTTGATGGGAACTTTGGTGAGTTCCTCTAGTTTGTTGAGTGGTGTTCCACAGTTGTTTTAAGATCTTTCATTGCTATATCTTTATTTACTCTTTGTACAAGGTTTCAGGTCCTTTCAAAATCTATTTTTACTTAATCAAAACTATACATATCTCTTTTTCTTTTTTCCTCTTTTCTATTTTTTTATATTTACATCTTTTTATTTCTACTTATTATTTTTCTTCTCTTCCTTTTAATCTTTACATTTTTCCTCTTTCTCTTCCTCTCCCTTTGACATCAATGGCTAAGGTGTATTCAAAATTTCAAAAACTACTAAGTGTGAAAGGACTTAGTTCTTACTCACCAGTTTTAAGACATCTTGGAAAGAGTTTTCCAAGGTCTTCACTTCCTCAACCCATGATTTTATCAGAACCTCACTGACATGGATCAATCCATTCAGTGCATATCATGTTGTCTCTGCTGCCTTAAGCTCAGTAGGTGTAGACAAAGTCATTGATCCTTCAACCTTTTCCATCTCAGATAGATGAGTCTCAAGCATTGAGAGCTTAGGGTTCAATAGGCTACTCAACAAGCCAAATCTGTCTACAACTCTCCCTTTCTCCGTTTCCAGTACACTGATCTTGTCTAATAGCCTGGATGTCTCTTTATCCATTTTGCCCGCAGTTAGTGAAGATGATTCACAACTATTCATTAGACTGTCAAGAGTAGCCCTATCCTTGGCTAAAATCTCCTCAATATTCTTTACATGCCTTCAAGAATTTATACAGTAGTTGTAAATCTTCTTGCCTTGTGCTACACAGCTCTTGGCCTTAAGAGTAGTAGCCTTGAGAATGTCTAAGTCCCATGAAATGGACTGATAGACTTCTCTCAACTTCTTCTCCAAAAAGTTCTTCTCTGCCTTGTCTTCTGCAGTTTTTAGCAATGAGTCAAAGTGACTATCAAAGCTACCCAATACCATACCAAGGTTCTCAACTTCATCCTTTTCTTGAAAGATAATCGGTGATGGAAGTAGTTTGTTTACTGTTTCTACAGCCCTAGCCATTACCTTTATTCTTTTGTCCCCTTTCTATACTGACCTTTCTTTAGCCTTGGTGAAGGCCATGAAGAATAGCCTCTTAAGCTCATCCTCATCCATATTATCTACATCAAAACTTGTTGGTTTGGCCATACTTGCCAACAATAAAGAGGTGTCCATTTTAACCTTAGCAACTTTTTATGTTATGGTCTATTCTTCCTTCTTTTCTTCCTGTTGTATTTCCTTCTCCTATACTTTCTCCTCTGTTTTCTCTTCCTCTAAATGTTCTTGTTCTCCAACTTCCATCACACTATCAAAATTATCCATAAATGGATCATTTACATCATACAAAGTGTCAAGGGTCACAAGCACACGAGAGACAAAGAAATTTGGTTGCATGTTGTCTTGTACACTTTCATCCACTGCTTTGGAACTTTCTTCCAATCCCAAAGATGTAGGCTTAGTAACCTTGGGAGGTGAGGTCTTCTTTGGCATATCATTCATTAGAATTTGATCTAATGCCCTTTGAGTGTCCTCAATCACCTCATCATATTTCCTAGCCATGATTTTCACTAGTCTGGCCTTTTTCCTCAATAGGGATTTTAATGCTTTTATTATCCTCACCCTTTCTTGTATTGAGACAACTGGTAACATGTCCTCAATGGCTTTATTCCTTATGTTTTCATCTTCTGATTGTGCCAACTGCTTCTTGATTTCCAGTTTGCTATACAGTTCTTTAGTGATACTCCCTTCAATTTCTAACAAGTTTTTCTTGAAAATCAATAGATGCTCAATGACGGTATCTTCAATGATTGCTTCGTTTTCAACATCATACCTCTCATAGTATCTATCCACTGTCTTCAAGTTCTCATTTTTTATCACTCTCTTCTGCAGTGATTTAAGGTTTGGTTTCCAAAAAATTTGTGGATCCTTTTGAGCTGCTTTCTCTTCTACTTTTTTAACTATCTTTTCCTCTTTCTTCTTCCTCTTCACTTCTACCTCTTTCTCCTTAGGACTGTCCTACTTACTAGATCTTGTAGATCTTCTCGGAATGATCACAAGCACAACTTCTTGTATTGCCTCCTCTTGTGTAGCTGACAAGTCAACAATATCAATAGTAGGACTTACTGTCTTTTCTACCTCTGAAAGAACAGGAGCATCAATGGCTATGCTTGAAGATGCTTCCATCTTATTTCTTATGGTTATCAACTGTTCCCTAGTGATTCCTACCTCCGCGGTGATATCCTCTAGAATTTTACTGATTTTCCTCTTCCTTGTCACCTTCTCTTGTTCTTCTCTGATCTTTCTTGATTTCTCTCTATAAGTTCCCCATCTTTCTTGGGTAGGGTCTATTTCTGCTGTTAGAACATGCTCAACCTGCATAGTTAAGATCTCAGCACTGACCTCATACCCCATAGGGTAACACCATTTCATTCTTGGTTCTACAGCCTCAGAACAAACACAATCAATTTCAACCATGAAACAGATAGTGTCCTCATACTTCTCAACAATGTTCTCAGGTATTCTATACCTTTCCTTCATTTGCCTTTGTAAGATTTTGGTCATAGCAAAAAGTTCACCATCAACCCAATTCTTATCTTGCCTTCTGTAACTCTCTGAAATTTGAATCCCAGTAGGTACATTATCCTTCCATGCCCTAGGGTGCATGCCAGGAAACTTGTGAATGATATGAATGTAGATATGGACCAACAAGGACCTAAACCTAAATGCTTTATTCCTATCTTTCTTTATCACCTTTATATTTTCAAGGAATTGTTGTGCAAGTAATTAGCAAAGATTATATTTCTTATTTTCCTTCACCATTCTGTATGCCATCATAATGACTCCAGCTAATACAGAGTTTGGTTTGCTACTATAAAACAATTTGTACCCCAATAACATTGCCACCAACCTAACATCTTGCTGAAAGATGTCATTGATTGTCATCACCCTCTTATCCCACTTGGAATGGGTTAGGGTTTTTGCTTGTTTCCTCAAATTCTTTTCTGCTACAATTAGGGCTCCTTCATTATCAAGGCCAGTAACCTCATGAATCATCTATACACAAATCTTTACCGGTTGATCTCCAATCCAAACAAACTGATCATGGACTCTGCTAAGGATGGTCTCAAACCATTCAACTTCCGTGAATTCCGTGAGTAGGGTTAGTTTAATGATAGATTGATCTTGTAGGTGTTTGGACTCTTCTACCATGGATCCATCTGCTTCTATCATACTATCCAATTCACTGTAAATGGTTACATCTCTAATGATTTCATATTTGCAGTGTATGTATGCCCTAATGTCTTCTACATGCAACACACCTACGGGGGTTTGTGAAAACGCTCCTTCCAGATCATCCTCACAAGACTTGAATGGATGCCTCTTAAATTTATACCTAGGTCTATCCACGACATCATAAACTACTGGTGCATCCATAACTTCTCTATGAGTATAGGTCTAAATACCTTTAATGCGCTAAAATCTAGATCTCTGCTTCACGTGATCACACAATCTCTATGCTAGATGACTTGAATTGCTTCACAATTTTGCTCTCCTTAGTCATTGATCAACAAACAATGTAGAAATGATATCTTCCAACCCTTTTATCCTTCACAAGTTGAGTGAGTGCATTAAACACAAGTAGCTCAACTTCGCATCCCATCCAGTCAACATAAAACTTCGCGAGCATGGAAAATGAATCTCCAAGTGTTGCGCTCTCATCCACATACTCCAAAGTGTCTGCACACACCATACCTAAGCTCGCATGAGCTTACTCCATATATACAGGGGCTGGATATATTTTGTTCTCTACATCCAATGCTCCCCTTAAGGCCATGCGACCTTCTAGGTCAATGCCTCGAAGAACTCATCATTTGAAGACACAATATCATCTATTGTCTCTCCCTGAACCGATGCATTGTTTAAGACTTTCACCTTCCATATCTTGTCATCCTCCTTGCTCTCTGATTTCTTGAATTGATTCTCAAACTCATTCATGTATTCATTAAGACTCTTTCTTGTAACCACAGGAGGTGGTCCTCTCAGTTCACTTGATCTTCTTGGTCCTCTTCTGTTGTCCTCTCCATTGTATCTGCAAAACTTTGCAATGTGTCCAAGGTTGTTGCATTTGTAACATGTAGGTGGTCTCCTTTCTTGATTTACTTATAGCTTGCAGTATCTTGCAGTATGTCCAAAGTTATTGCATTTTTGACATGTGATCCTTGCCGCTGATTCTTCTCTGACATAATCTTGCTTATACCTAGACTAATCTGGTTTTCTACAATCTGCTTTCTTGTGTCCATAATCATAACAGTTAAAACAATAGTTGGTAAAGGGTTTAGAGGTACCTTTACTTCTGCAATCTCTTTTCACATGGCCAACTTTGTTGCATCCAAAGCATCTACCTCTGAAAGGTCTGATCTATTCTTTAGGTTCTTCATGAGTAGGTCTTTCTTTATGTGTAGGTCTTTCTTCATTCTTTGCTTCACTTGCTTCTTTATTGGTTTTAGAACTTTCTGCTTTATTGAATCCAGCTCTAGTCATGTCTCCTTTAGGTTTCTGTCTTGCTCTTTGCTCATCAATTTTGTCACTGCTCATGTGCAACTTCTCAATGTGTAATTTGGCTTGAGTGAGTTCACCTTTAATGATCTGATTATATTTGTCCAATTCCTAATATTTATCCTTGTAATGGTCAAGTTCAGTCTTCATTTGTCATATCTGCTCATTTGCTTCTTTCAGTGATTCTTCACCTTTGTTCGTTGCATAATTTTCATGTTGAATCTCTTTTATCATCAAAAGATTGATTTCTTCTTTTTCTTGCTCCAGCTTGTTTACTTGATCTTAAGTATCATTGACTGATTCTTCACTGATTTTGTCCATAACATCTCATTTCTGACATCTTGAAGTTTCAAGTTGCTTCTTTAGTTTCCTAATGAAACCTTCTCAATTTGAATTTCAATATTCAATTCTCAGCCTTCTCTTTGTCCAAATCTTGAAGTGTTACATCAAAGTAATCTTGCAAACTTTATGAATCCATTCTGATCTCCCTTAAGCTGTTAGGCTTTCTCTCCAAGGGCCAATAGCTTTGATACCAATTGTTAGGATTAGGTAATACTGAGAGGGGAGGTGAATCAATATTACTGCACTTTAATTTAAACTTCAACCAATTATAAATAAACCATAATAATGCAGAAATGAAAAGAACATTAAAGCATAACACATAACTCATGACACTGTGATTTGTTCTCAAGGAAACCCTGGCCAAGGGAAAACCCCAGTGGGGATGGTACACACAACTATGCACTAAAATATTATATCCATGTTAGAAGATCTAGCCCTGCTAGGAGTTGATTGTTACATAGTACATTTCCTTGTTAGAGGAATACAAAACCCTGTTAGGGGTATACAAAACACTTGGTTAAAGGTGGTGAGCAAACTGCTCTTACAATCAAAAACTGTTACAAAGAGTTCTCCAAAATGTGAACAATACAAGCACTTATCTTGCTTAGATAGTTCCGGTTATAGCTCTGTCTATTACTGATCTCACATCTGCTCTCTGCTCTTAGATTCGCAACCTTGTTTCATCATTACTTCACATACATATTTCACTTCCACAAAATCATTCTATACTTATACAAAAACTATCATCCAATTGGCTTCACAAATACCATACAAAACATAATAATTAATTATGTAAATAGTAATTATGATGTCGGCGATCTTATATTACCCAAGTGTCGGCAATATACTCCATTCACTTGACTTAGCATGTTACCATATCCACTAACCTTGCCTCAATCTTCGCAACTACTCATATGCCCTATTATACTGATTCTTTGTCTTCGCATACCTTCAGATCACTAAATCTCACTAATCTAATCACAAAAACTTATGCACTCTTAAGTGAAGCATACACATATCCCAAAATACCTTCTACTAACTTCGCAGACCATAATATGTCATACATTTCCATCGCTAACCAAAACTGTAACACTGTACCTTGTTACCCTGATTCTGGACTTAGTCATTTTCATGACTATGACTCCAATAGCAAAATTGTTTGCATACGATCACTCCAGCATAAGTGTTGCCATGAATGACAACCCTCAAGTGATCCTTAGTGCTCCAAAACATCACTTGCCAACAATACTAACATTGAAATAAATAATACCCTCGTTGTGGTCTTGATCTGCATTATTTTAAAGCGTTGTATTGAAAATCTTATTTGACCAAAATGTACAGGGTTTCGGGACCCCTTCAAAACCTGTTTTACTTAATCAAAAACATTGAAATAAACAAGATGGTGCTAGTGGACAAAACAAAATGGTAGAAAAAAAGCACAATATGTCAAAGAATTCGACCTTGCATAAAAACATGATGAAAAAGCTTATTTGAAGGCTGCAAAAAAGGGGAAGGCAAAAATTTTAATAACGCAGGTGAGACAACTTTGCATCACTTTAGATGTGAAATGGGTAGATGGACCAACCCCAAAGAAAAATGGGAGGACAAAACTTGTGTCTTTTGTAACAAAGACGTTGAAACCGAGGTGCACTTCATCATAGTGTGCAATATATGAGGACATTCGTAAGCCATATGAAGATCTTTGAAGGTGGACAGTATAAACAAGCCCTTTAAGGAGACAAGGCTTCACAAGCTTGCAAATTTTTGGGTCAAGATTCATTCATAATAGAAGAGCTAACATGGAAAGAAATATGAAAATGTGCTAATGTTGTGGCTTTTGGTCCTTTCGACTGCTTGGTCTCGTGGATGCCATTAAGAATCCTTCATTCATTCATTCATTTGTTACATAATCTAAGATTTAACATTCCACTTCAACTTTCATGCAACACATTACCATCCAATTTGGACTTCAAAAATCAATGACAAACGAGCAAAAAATTCAACATGTATGGCCTATCGACTAATTATCTATTTTATCAATTTATAGGGCCTACCTTTCAATTTATATTTTATTTTCTTCACATATACAAATATAGTATAGTTCCTCTCAATCATGCTCCACATAATTTTTAATAGTTTTGAAACATAATCCTTAAGGAGTCTGTGAATATGAATGGCTTTTAAGAAAAAATGAAGATTGAAAATTTGATTTCAAGAAGATATGTTTAAAAAAAATTAGATTGCAATTTGAAATATAATCAGATATATAACTTTTTTGATAAGATATTAAATAGAAGCTGATTATAAGACATTTTTCCAATAAATATTCATATGAACTAGGGAAAAGTAGATGGCATCTCATTTCTATTGTTTTTCAATTACTGAATTTTAGATGTGATCTTCCCTCTTGACATTATTGTGACCATGAGTTATCCCAATTTTAAATTTTCTTTTCTATTCAAAACAAACCCAATTTTGACCATTTATTTAAGCAACAAATTTTTTAAATTACATCTGCATGATATCGGACATTACTTAATCCATTTAGAGAGATTGAAAATCATATTTAGATCATATCCAAGAACACTGCCCACCACTACATTTACATTCTACACCTAATATACTACACTTAAAAATATCAAGAACATTGCCAAGCACTACATTCACCATCTGCACCTAGGATACTACACTTCAAAACATGTAAACATTCTACATAACCTCTCTATTACTCTTGAAAGATTTATATTTCACCCGTCGCAACAAATCCATAATGAAGGCATCACTCTAGTTCCGAAACAAAAGCCTACGACACACAATCATATCACTACCGGATTGCACCATGTTCTGAAACAGAATAGAGAGCAAGGACTCGTGGGTGATAAAATTTGTAGCCTGATAACAATGATAAAATTTGTAGTCTGATACCAATGATAAAATTTGTAACCTTAAAATAGTTTATTGAATTTATATATTAAAGACATAATACTCTCACAATTTATAATATTGAGTACAAATTACAAACTATTCTTATCCCCAAATCAACAAAATGAGTTAAGAAAACCTGTCTAATCTTCCTCATTTTAGGTATTAGTTCCTGCCTGGAACAATATCGGAAAACCTGACGTTAACCAATGATTAAAATATTTGTTTACTTCGAATCGGTAACAGCACTACCATTAAAGTAATGGCTCCAGGAAGAGCTCCTTACCCTTTGTGAAATTCAATTGCACGACTCTTTGTGAAATTTAATTGCATAACTCTTTGAGAAGTTACGCTTGGATAATAATATCCCTTCAAATCTAGATTTTATGCCATCAGGACCCTTAAATAGATATACTCTCACCATATACTCTAACTCGAAACAGATATAGGCCACAATTAAAAGAGTTGCATAAGAATTTTCTGAGGCTTCTACACAAACTGTGTCAAGCTGCTCAAAATGTTGTTGCAAAGACGTATGGTCAAAGTGCAAAAAACAATAATCTATCTCATAATCATAATATGATTTTCATTTCATCGAGTAAACTGGCAAACCTTAATTAATGTCAGAAAACAGAGCTGAGAAATTATAACATTTGGCGCTTTTTAGATTTTTGTTCTCTAAAAGTTTTGGGCACTGGCTCGGATGTCCTCGAAACTTCCCATTCTTGAGCTTCTGAAATGTCTTATAGTTGCAAGGGATGAACTATAAATACGTTGGTAGTTTCAACATAAACTGCCAAGCATCCTCCTGACTGAAAAACACAGGTAAAGCACGTAACTACCTTGAAACACTCGACGTGCTCCACTCAGTGGTAATGTGGCTTCGTATGGAGTCTAAAAATTTACTAAATCATAAGTGCATGATGGTCTGAAAGATTAGTTCTCTCAAACTCATCTTTCACACAAATAGACATGTCTTCTTACACTTTGCGAGATTTGATAACAGTGTTAACTAGCATCAAACACCAAATCATTGTATCCATAATGCACAATTCTCTCAGACTATCCCATAACATCATCCATCCAAGCTAAGTGTAGCATGATTTCAACACTAGAATGGGGTTTTCACTATAAACTCCATACACAGATTCTTTAACTATTTTATTAACTCTGTCTTCAACTGATATTTAGATTAAGTTTTAGGCCTATGAGACTTCTAACTTCGTTAGCAAACCCCTTGATAACATTGCAAAAGCTCTGTGATGCTTGGAAACCTATTACACCTCATACATGGTCTTAGTCCTGTGTTGTATGCATTGTTATGATTCTTTACACTTTGATAATGCCACTATAACGTGTTGACTATTTATATGAACTTTACAACAATACAAATATAATATCTCATCCACAGTGTTTTATACAAACTTTACAGCAATACAAATCATGATATCTTACCCACGGTGTTTATGATGCGTAGACTCCACATGCATGGAACATTTACAGTACATTCATCTATATACATTTTATCTGTCATTATCTCAAAGAAATTCTGGTTAACAACGCATGCACTTGAATTCATTATTGCTGTTAATATCCTCTATTGTGCGCTTATGTTGCATAGATTCCACATGCATGGAACATTTACAGTATATTCATCTATATACATTTCATCTGTCATTATCTCTAAAGGAATTCTGATTAACAACGCTTGCACTTGAATTCGTTATAGTTGTTTATATCCTCTTTCATGCACTACATTTCTTTTGGCACTATCTGCAAGGAATTCTGAATTACTTTACTCTATTTACTCAAGTTTTCTATGATATATGAATCATGGACATTGAATATTAGTGCATTACGTGTACTATTGTGGTTGTGGATTTTACATAAAATTTATTCTCTGAACTCTGTTTTGACTCATTAATTTAAGTTTGTCGGTTTAATTGATGAAATGTAAATCATATTGTGATTATGAGATAGATTATTTGTTCTTGCAAATTCAACACCTTCTATTTACTCTGCCTCCATCATGATAAATGCTACTATATGACATCTCAGTACCAAAATGCCCTATGCTCAATCAATATGATTTTAGAAAATCTTCCTATTAGCAATCTAAACTTCCCCCTACAGCTAAAAATCTTTAAATCTATTTCTATTAGACCAAACTCCAAATTTTGTGTCTCATTTTCTCCTAGATTGCTTCTCAGTAAGAAGACAACTGCTTCAGGCTACAGTGTCAAAAAAAAATCTATCATCAGTCTTTCTAAAGTATGGAAACAACATGAGATAGATTATTTGTTCTTGCAAATTCAACACCACCTATTTACGCTGCCTCCTTCATGATAAATGCTAGTGTATGACATCTCAGTACCAAAATGCCCTATGCTCAATCAATATGATTTTTAAAAAACTTCTTAGTAGCAATCTACACTTTCCCCTGCTGCTAAAAATATTTAAATCTGTTTCTCTTAGAGCAAACTCAATTTTGTGTCTCAGTTTCTCCTAGATTGTTTCTCAGTTTGTAATTTATTTCAGGTAAGAAAACAGTTGCTTCAGGTTACAATGTCAAAAAAATCATCAGTCTTTCTCCATTTACTTTCTAAAGTATGGAATATCAACAAGAGCAGTGACTACTTCTGCTTGACAATTGAACTATTCCTTCTTTTGTATTGAGCACTGTTTAATTTCCAAAACACAAAACCAACACTCTTCTTCCAGTCAAGACTGTCCTTCAAGCCTTGGCAGGAACCACCCTTGTTAGTTAAATGTTCTAATCCCATCTACATATTAATTTATACTTAATTGTTATTGATTAAATTATTATTTGAATTAAATTACCTGAATTAGTAAATATAATATAAAACATATAGTTACCGTATGATAATACATAATATATTCCTAATGTGAAAAATAGTGAAATCGTAAAGAATCTAAAATATAAATATATAATATAAGGGGTCAAACTAAATTCCATCCTTTACAAATCTCTCTGTTTCTTGTTTTCCAAAGAAAAAATATAATTCTTAAGCATATTAAAACAGGAAATAGTATGCAGAGCCTCTTTTCATTAGAGGCCACTACAACAACATACGATGGAGGCATTCCATAAAAATGCAGATCTCGCAGACATTGATGGAGATATTCTTAACACAATGTGCCACTTCATTCAACACATTTTTCTCAAAAACTAACAAAGGGGTTTCCAAGGAATAGGGCATCACGTAGCTCCGCTTAGAAGATTTACCTGTCTCAGCGACCTCCTAAAAGGAATTTGACTTAAGCGTGCCCTTTTTCATCAATCCAATCCCACGATCTTCCTTCATTCAACGGAACGGAGACTTCCGGCGGCATCAGCTTCAGGGTTTCATAGCAGAGCGGAAACAGGTTCTAGGTTCTATTTAGGTTAGAACCTTTTATTTTAGATAAGTTAGAACCTTTTATTTTAGGGTTATGTTTATTTTTGATAAGATATTAAATGAAAAAAAGTTAAATGTATTTTAATATTAACACGGTTAAGTTTTCTATAAAATGTTGTGTTGATCAAATTTGAAAAAATGAAAAACATAATAGATTTTCGCCAAATTTTCATCATCTTTCTTTATGATCTACATATTTTGTGGTTGAAAACCACATAACATTTGCAAAAAAAAATCCTTGTATTTTGACACAAAAAAAAATAAAAATAAAAATAAAAATCACCTTCTTATTTTTTTATTTTTGTCTTTGGTGCATTTTGTAGGGAGCTTGTATTTTAATATTATATAAATAATTAAATAATAGTTAAATATAACATATGTTTTGACATATTATTGTAGCATGTTTCATCATATGAGACATCCATTCACTTTCGTTATCATTAGATGTTGTTATGGTAATATGTTATAATATATGGAGTAAAATTGTGTTGATGATTTATACTCTTACTTGGTACAAAAGTGTTGATGAGTAATATGCCAATAAGAGCTTTATTTTATTTTTAAATGTTACTTCCAAGTTCTTGGGGACAATCACTTGCAATTTACAATTCGTTGAAAATCAAATACCATTATGTTCCAAAGGAGTTGATTCTTATTATTTTTCTTAAGAATTATATGAAAGCAATTATTACGAAAAAAGTGCTAAGTGTTAAGATCCATGGAAAAATAACTTGTTTGGCAGATATGGGTGATACAACATTGATATTGAGAAGGAAAAAAATCTTCCAACGAACCCTTCTCCATGTGGAGTTTTCAAAACACAAGTGTTAAAACCCTAGGATCAATTGGCGCGCGTGTGTGTAGTTTGGTACAATCAAGTCCTTGTGATTGCAATTTTATCTTGAGCAACAAGATCTAATTCATATTTAAGTTTAATACACATGTGCTACTTTCTCACAACCATTTTTAGATGATTAGATAGCTTGTCATTTTCTTTCAATACTCTAGCTTTGTCTTCAAGAACAAAATCTAGAGTAACTTTCAAACTATCAAATTATTTCTTCATTTTTTTCCCAATTGACTACACTAGTTCATATGACATTCAAGTATATTTTGTGTTTCTTGCATAACTTCATGTGCTCATAGTTAATATAAAATCACCCCACCCTAGTATTTCAATTTATTATTTTATAAATGTCTGGAAAGTTTCATTGAGATATCTATTTTTCATCTCATTTTTCATATAAATATAGCTCATGGATTGTTATAAAGTTCCAGAAATTATATTCATGTCAAAATAACTTACTTTCATGTTGTAAGTTGTCACTAGCACATTTGAGGCCATTTTCTGACGGTTGTCTACGGATTTGCAACGCCTATTTGTCGACACTTTGACAAATATGTCTGTCAGTGTTTTTGCATTGCAAACTGCGATGAGAGTGATAATTGTCGCAATTTTGACAACCTTTTCCCATCGAAACTTGCCGCATTAATAGCAACTTTACTATGGGATTTAATACGGTATAACTATAGGAACTCCGACAAATATATGTCGAAGAATCTATTTGATTTGCAACGGATATGCAACAATTCTCCGACAAGTCTACTCGTCGGACACATAGCATTCTTGTCGCCAGCATCTATCGAAAACGGACCCTCTCCGACAATATAAATGTCAGAAGTGCGACGGATAGGTAGCGACCCTCCGACAAGAAAACCCGTCGAACATATAGCACTGCTATCGAAATTAATATACGTTCTGTCGAAAAAGTGATGGATACTCACATTAAAGATAATAGAGCTCAAGAGACCATCATAGTTGGTCTTTGTCTTTGGTCCATGTACTGACAAAACTTTTTACCTTTCGTTACCTCATCAAATGAGGGGTTTTGAAAAAATTTAATAGAATATTTTCATGATAACGTATATTATTTAAGTTGACGTTGCACGAATTTATCGACTTCGCGCACTTGTAGACTACAAGCACAGTGATAAAGAAGCATCTCCTCCCATGGCCTACATTACTCAAGCCACTGGAGGGGATGCTTCTTTATGGTTGTGCTCGATGTCTACAAGTGCATGAAGTAGATAAATTCATTCAGCGCCAAACTAAAATAATGTATGTTATACATGAAAATATCATGGACATTAGATTCTTTCAAATTGTCGCATTTGATGAGCTAACGAAATGTAAAATATTTTGTCAGTATATGGACCAAAGACAGAGACCAACTATGATGGTCTCTTGAGCTCTGCTATCTTTAGTCCTAGCTACTAGGTAAGGCCTGGAAGACTTATACATGTCGATCATCGAGAATAATCACTACCTTGCCTTTATGTACACTGCACAGTATCCAATATAAGAGAAGGCAGAAAATATGAATGGTTAAAAGAAATGTTCAAGATACAATAATATTATCTTGTTGTTTACCTTCTCATAATTGATCCCAATCTCGCAAAAGTAATTTTATATGATCACTAGCACATTTCGTGCATGGATGAGAAACAATATCCAAAGTTTCTAGATTCTGAGAAGAGGTATGAGTGGAGGCCAAAAAAGGGATATTTGTGAAGGTTTTATAGACGTAGGTTACTGAATCATCATCTTTGCACTAGTACTCAATCTGGAAACCCTCTCTAGCAAATCTCCACATATAGCAAATCTCCACAAAAATCCCTTCTAGCCTCCATTGCATATACGTCTTCTCAGTATCTAAAAAATCTCCATCATTGATTCCCATCATTTTTTCAGCATCTTCGTGGACTGAGACCTTAAATTATTGAGCTTCTCTTTGTTTCGAGAATAGTTTAACATTCTCTGCTTAACAGGGCCAAC
Source organism: Chamaecyparis obtusa (assembly GCA_027943335.1). Taxonomy (NCBI): domain Eukaryota; kingdom Viridiplantae; phylum Streptophyta; class Pinopsida; order Cupressales; family Cupressaceae; genus Chamaecyparis; species Chamaecyparis obtusa. The sequence goes on from BSBK01001495.1 coordinate 1,528,495, forward strand.
CACGTGAAGGTGGAAGCTCATCTAGCCCCTCCTAGGAGCCTCTTATGACCCTTTACGACATTTTAAGACCTCTAAGATGTGTATTCTTAAGGATCGTAAAGGGTCATAAGGGGTCCTAGGACACAACAACTGAGAAACATAAATGTAGGCATCATGGTCACAATTTTTTGGAGACAACATAATTGAGTTGTATACCCAGACAATGCAATACGATGCTTTTGCATCATCTGGGTATACAACTCAATTATGTTGTCTCCAAAAAATTGTGACCATGATGCCTACATTTATGTTTCTCAGCTGTTGTGATATCTACATTTATGTTTCTCAGTTGTCGTGTTTATGTGCATGTTTTTTATGTGTTTGGGAAGACATATTTCTAGTCTGGGCCTGGATCCTTGGACAATTAGCTTCATAATAATGAAGAAGATGACAGATGAGCAATTAGCTTCCCAAGAAAAATCCCATAAATGAACTATGTGTACCCCAATTATTGTCCCCTCTGTGCATACCCAAATAATATATTTGAAACAACAAGGGTAAGGCTTAAAGAAGTTAATTTAAGCCTTACCCTTATTGTTTCAAATATATCATTTAGGTACATGCAGAGGGCACAGGAATTGGGGTACACACAATTCATTTATGAGATTTTTCTTGGGAAGCTAATTGCTCATCTCTCATCTGCTTCATTTATTATCAAGCTAGTTGTCGAAGGATCCAAGGCCGGGCTAGAAAGATGTCTTCCCAAACACATAAAAACATGCACATAAATACGACAACTAAGAAACATAAATGTAGATATCAGCCATATTCCTTTTTCTTAACAAACTTCCTTGGTACGGTAGGCCTACTCTCTGTAGTACTCTTCTTCAATCGATGCTCGACGATAAGCTTCTTCTTCTTCTTCCTAATTGCAGCCAGAGCTCCCTTTTCATTAGGATTCAACTCCACTTCCCCCATCTCATCATCCTCATCACCCTCAACTGCCATCCTAAGACCTTCTTCCCTCTCCAATTCTTCAAGCCTCTGCAAGATATCTGGATTAATAAAGTCTGCAACATTGTGTACATCCACGATCTCAGGAATATCATCTTCTTTCCACTCTTCATTTTCCAAAATATACCGCTTCTTCAAGCTTCTAGAGTAAACTCCAGCCCCACCATTTTCATTCTCAATATCCTTCTCTAGCTTCATGGCCTCCTTGGCAGCACGCGCCTTGGCATCCAAAACAGCTTGAGGAATACAAGGGGCCTCTCTTTCCCATCTCACAGCTTGGGCATTGCAACATGAATCCTATTGAGACAACTACTGATCTTCTTCGACTTCATCTTAATTTCCACTCTCTGCTCCAACAACCTCTTGCATGCCGCATTCTTCACCGCAATCACCCCTTCTTCCTTCAAAGCACTCATAGAGAGTAGTGTGCCATCATCCCCCACCCCCCTCCTGATTCCCAAAGAACCCACCCATATTTTTCCCAACCTCAGATCTCATCTCTACAACCAATTTTGCATCCTCCTCCGGTAGTGTCTCTAATGGTTGCAAATCAATCTTATTACAAACTACAATAAGAGGCTTATTGGAAAACAGAGGTTTATGCTGTGAAACAGAGCCTTGTTGCATAATACTATAACCCCATGACCCTGAAACATCAAGGAAAAACAAAATAGCTGCCTTCAAATGAGCCAAGGCAATAATACTAAGCATCTCGACGATGTTCCTGTCCTCCAAGGGGTGGTCCAAAATACCAGGGGTATCAATAACCTAGTACCTCAAGTATATATAATCAATATGCCTAACAAATAGAGACTTAGTAGTAAAAGCATAAGGTTGCACATCCACATCTACCCTAGTAATCTTATTAATAAAAGAACTCTTGCCAACATTAGGGTACCTGTTAGCACCTGCAAAAAAATTTCATGGCTATATAATTTCTTCTCTGGTCCCTACATTTCTTTCCATGTTCTTGGCTTGAAACCCTAGGTCTAAATTCGAATTTCTAGCCATTAGAAGGGAAAAACCCTAATTTATCTTGGCCTCGTTCTATTTTATCGTTACCTTTTTCAGGCCACTAAAGTCTTCTTAATACATGTGTGCATTTTATCCTCTTGGTTAGTCACTTAGTCTCCAAATAAAATGAGCATATTCCTTTCCTTCCTACGACTGCGAGAAATGCTTTAGTTGCGTAATCTCTCAATGTCCAAAGAATATTCCTTATCCTTTTGAGACTTAGTGGTTGCCCTTTGGTCGCCAAATCTCTAAATATGAAGTGGCGGTATATTCTTTGCAGTCACCAGATCTCTGAATCCTCAAGCAGTTAAGTTTTTATTCAGTGATTTCACGACTGAGTGGTCTCGTAGTCTCCTGATCCTGGCAGTTACATCTTTTCATTCAGTGACTTGGCAAATAGTTATATTTTCCTTTTTGTCGCATGATCTCGTGATTTGGCAGTCATGCCCTTTACCATTCGAAGATTGAGCAAGGACCGTTGATGAGATGTTGATCGTGTGGTTGGCGTTGAGTCTCCAAATCTAACTCAAGGTAAAGAAATGTTGCCGTGACTTGGAATTTCCCTCAGTCGTGTGATCTCCTGACCAGACCCCGGTTGAGAAATTTGTCTTGCGACTTGGAAAATGCCTTCAGTCACGTGTTCGCTAAATGACTAGGAGTTAAGTGCTTGCCAGAGTCAAATAAAGAAAGATTATTGTGGGTCTGTTTGCCAGGTGGTGCTAACATGCATGTTTCCCATTGGCTGAGAAACTGATGAGGTGTATCGATAGATGAATCAAAAGGTGCCATGTGTCCTAGTGGGCCCAAGTCTCTGAGCTTAGTCTCGAAGTCACGTGATGAAGACTGAATATTCCTTTCTATTAAGCGATTGAGCTTTTGCCTTAGTCGAGTGATCTCCAAATAATAATGGAATATTCCCTTTTGACTGGCGATTGTGAGATGCTATTAGTCACCAGGTCACGAGATAGTATGCCCACGTCATAAGGAGTGGTACAGGTGGACCTGTTATTAGATAGATGCTGAGGTGTTAGTTTTCTATTAGTTGCTGGGAAGTGTGTTGGCAGTTGTTAGTGGGCCTGGAGTTTTCAGTTTGTGAAGTGTTAAAGATCAACATGATCTCGTGGTTGTCGTTATACCACTTGGATAAGATGCATGATATTTAAGTCAGCGGTATAATGACAGTCGTTGATCTCAGTATGCTCAGAGTTTATAAAGGAAAATTTAACGATCTAGCGACTAAAGGAAATATGTAGTCTCCGGATCTAACCCAGGGTTAAGAAAATATTCAGTGATTTGGAGATTGGTCTCAGTCGCGTGATCTTAGGGTTTAACCCTAGTTAATAAAAATATTGTGAGACTTAGCGAACCTCATTGTCGCTGAATCTCCAAATTATGCAGGGTTAAGGTGAAGTTAGCATCTGGTTTGCCCCGGTGGTTAAGTAATGTATTCAGCGATCTAGCGACTGTATGGTCTCAAAGTCTCAGGTTCCTGATGGTTAAGTGGAAAACCTCTAGTGATTAAACGACACGATTAGTCTTGTGGTCACTGAATCAAATAGTTAAGACAATAATTCTTTCGTGACTTAATGATAATTGTCGGATGCAATGAAGAAGAAGATTGATGACAGTTGCGTAATCTTAGGAGGAAATTTGAAAAGTCAAAATATTTCAGCGATTAAGAAACTTTAGGCTTGTCACTAGATCTCCAAGTCGGGTGATCACTGAATGTCTTTAAAAGGTTAATAAAGTTGCTGCGACTATGAGATAGACTATAGTCGCCAGATCTCATGATGAAATATTATAGTATATATATCTGCTTAGTCGCGTGATCTCGTAAAGAAAAATTTTTCTTCCCTGACTAGATTTGACTATAGTCGCTGGGTCGCCAGATGAAAAAATTGAAAGCTCCTGTGGTCGCCAGATCGGGGAAAGAAGAAAATGTATTTAGCGACTGGGAGATTGGTCTTAGTCACGCAATCTCTAGATAGGGTTAAAGGGTTAAATGATGGTTCATTTTTCCTTCAGTCGCGAGGTCTCCTGATCTAACTGTAGTTAGCAAATCTATCACGCGACTTCAAGTTTCCTCAGTTGCGTAATCGCCAAATATACCAGGGTTCAAGATGAGTCAGGTTATGGATGGATAGTTGGCAGATGTTAGAGGTGACCGAGTAGTAAATGGTGAATAGTATGATGACAGGTGGCACTAGGCAGGCCCATGTGTGGGGCTTAGTCTCCAAGTCTCATAATCAGAGGGAAATATTTTGAGGTTTTTAGCGATCACGAGACTTACCTTTGTTGCTCAGTCTCTAAATGAAATAGAATATTCTCTCTGGGTCATGAGACTTAGCGACAGCCGTCCGATTGAAGAGATATCAACGTCAGTTGTTTAATCTCTGAATAGTTTAGCAGTTTGGGAGAAGACCACGAGATCATGAGACTGTTTAGTCACATAATCACTAAGTATAACTTGAGGTTAATGAGATGACTAGCGATCTCACGACTAGGGCAAAATGTAAACCAGGATTCCTATTAAGGTTAAGCTGAGAAACCCGGGAAAAGTGAGGAGATATGATGGTGCTAATATAAAGTGAGTCCAGATTTGAATGCTGACTATTGATTTGCCATCTCACACTAGACATGTAGCCATTCCTTCCAGATTTAAAATTATTATGAGTTTCAGCGACAAAAGGACTGGTTTTCAATGCTTAAGCGGCTAGATCTAGTAGATATGATTTTGTCAACTGCTGCAGAGTGGTCCAGAGAGTTTGATGATTGATTGCAAAGGGTTTTTACCATGAAGGAATGGGTGAGAGTTGCTTGAGGCATGTTGTAGGTGAAGTAATCAGATTGATAAACATGGCGAATTCATGATCTTCGGTACATCGCTCAGAGATTTCTCATTAATGAAGATCATTCTTGGATCTGACAGCCTGGTTTTCCTCCAATGTAATAAATTTGGATTAAATTTAGTTGGCTTGGTAGGTAAAACCTTTACCCTAGTTATCTGTAGCTTATTGCATCCTGATTTTTGGGATTCCAAGATGACTAGTGGTATATATTGTAGTTGTTTTTATTTCTGAAGGGTTCCAGTTTTTGGTAATCTTAGGGGTTCCATTATTCTAGTTCCACACGAGTTCTTGTCCCTATTTCTTCTTCTATTCTATTGAAGGGTTTCAGACTGGTTCTGCCCTCTCACTCAAAAGATTTTACAGCAGGCTTCCAGATAGTTTTTTGAATGTATTTCTATAGGACAAATTTCCCAACCTTGTCTATGCTTCGAGTTTTCTATTATTAATGTATTAAAGCAAGAATATTTCAATAAAATACAGTGTAGTCCCTATTCTCTGTTGTTATGTCTCTTTGCATTCTATTGATGCTCTAGTATGTTTTATTTGTAAAGCGTCTGAAAACATACCAACTACAAGGTAGTTTGTTTAATTATTTGTGAGTTTCTCTCAAGGAGAGAATTAAATTTCATAAATGGTTTTAGAGAGCAGGCATTATTGAAGGATTTGATGCAACAATTTGGAAATGGGAGGATAGTGTGTAAGGCACTATGTCTGAATTGCATACACTGTGTTAGGCATTCTGTAGTATTTTGTTTGATTTATAACCTATGGATTACATCTTTTGACTCCTTGCCCAAGAATAGGCACTAGTTGGCTGTTTGTGATGCGGTTATCTTTAAGTCATCAAACACAAAATAATCATGACCAGTTCATTTCTATTTTTTAAGTTTATGCATATTGTGAAGGGACTGTAGCTAGATGATATAGTTCAGTTTGTTGATTCCTTAAAGAGAGAATCAGAGGTTAACCTTCCTTGAGTTGTACTCACAAAAAGAAGAAGGATTCACTTCCTTATTCCATTGTCTATGCTATTACATTTGTAGTTTCTATTGTCAAGCTTTGTATCAGGAGATTCTCAGTTGTCTACAGAGTGATCTTTTGTTGAAGTGATCTAAAGCCTAAATAGCATGACAGTGAAGACCTAATCCACTAATCAAAAGCTTACTTGAAATATAGTAACCTCTTCATAGGCAATACCCACCTGAGTCTTGTGGAGCTCGAAGCAAAAGGGGGATCTTATCCAATCCTCATTAATTAGGCTTTTCTTGCAAACTTGGAGCCCCTTTTAACTGAGAATCTAGCCTATATTTTTGCCAAGTTTGACCCTACAAGAAAAATCCCTAACAAAATGGAGACTCTGCTGAGGAGTGAAATAATTTTACTACTAAGAGTATCCCAGAGTCTTGCTATATTCAATTTGGGAAAGAGTCTCATAAATGTCATAATCTGAAAGTTGTTTTCAGATCTGCAAGTATATTGCCTAAATTTTGCTATTGTAAAATTTAAAATTATATGTGACTTTGTTGTGAGGAATGCCCAGAATCTATTGGTGTTTCAAAGAAGATTAGTAAAAATTTGTATCCTCTGAAGAGAGGTGGCGACTCTGTGTTAGAACGAACCTGAGATGTGAGGCCTTGTATCATATTTCAATCAAATGTGAAAAGAACAACAACAATCAGCAAAAGCTTCCAGGTATTTTCCATTCAGTATTTTATGTGTTCACATGGTCCTTATTAAATGGTTTTGTCATTAAAGAAAGGACATATGAAAGTGAAATTATATACTTCTGGTTTGAACTGTGAGTTAAGTCATAGGTGTGAAGTATGTTAGAAAGGTTCAGTGACAAAAGAAGGTTAACTTCAAGTATAGATTTCCTGTCACTGATCCTGAAGAATTTCAAGTGTGTGTGCAAAAGTTGCAGCCAGTAATAGATGTTCATAGGATTTTTTTTGTCAAAGGATACATGCCATTTTGTTATAATGGCATACCTGGTTTTCCTAATAAAATCCCTGATGGAATCAGAGGACATTTTCCTAAGTTTAATGGGAACCATCTTGTTTTAGCCAGTCACCATGTTCAGTTATTTAGTGACTTAATGTGTGACTTTGAAATTGCTCATGAGGATGTGCATATGAAATTGTTTGTTCAAACTTTGGAAGGTGATGCTAGATACTGGTTTTCTTTTCTACCATCATGTTCTATTTCATCTTGGAGTGAGTTGCATTCAACCTTCATGGAGCAGTTTGCAAAAAGGGTAAGCATATATGATTCTTATAGTAGGTTTTTGAAGATTCATATTGAGAGTGATGAACTTGTTCCTTAATTCAATATCAGATTTGAAAAAGTTTTGAATGAGATCCTTGAAAGTTACAGACCCAATGATCAAGTGTGTGTAAGTGTTTACTTCGATGCATTTGATAAGAAAATGAATTACTTATTGAGGGATAAAGACCCTAAATCATTATACCAGGCATTTATAACTGCAATGGATATTGAAAACAATTTGAAGTATGGATTGACTAGAGGTCATTGTGCCACAAATGTCTGTCGGTATAATGAATGTGAGAGGAAAGAAGAAAGAAGTGTTAATACCTTAGTTTCAAATCAGCATGTCAACACTTCTGCTGTAGTTTATAACCAAGTTGAATTTTCAAATTAGGATACGTGTATAAATACTATTGAGTCTTTCGCTATTGAAGAAACATGTGTTCATGGTGCTACAATAGTAAGATATATTTCAGACTTTGATAGAATTGAGCAATGTACTGATATTTTGAATTGTGAATTAGCCACAGCAATGAGTTCTTGTAATGTTGATTATGAACATAATTTTGCTAGCGTTTCTAGACATGAAGTTGCTGCTTCTACATCTCAATCTTGTGTAAATGATGAGGCTGAAAGTTATGTCTCTAATGATGAATTTGAAGTTGTTGACCTAACATTTCAAAAAGAGCTAGTAACACAAGATGAAGAATGTGATTCACATGCATATCAATCACAGTCAGAGGAACATAATGCTGAAAATGGTTATTCAAGTGAGAATGAGGAAGGCGGTGATGTTGAGATGTCTTCGTATGAGTCAGATGCAACATGGGAAGAAGAAAGTAGTGATGGAAGTGAACACTCCTATGAAGGTGAAGGTATGATTTCCTTTTCTAAATCTGAAAATGAAAATGCATCTTAGTTTTTGCATTATACAAATCAGTTTGAATATGAAAAGTTTGAGAGTGATTTGTCCTCAAAGTATGAAGACAAGGAAATGATGATTCAATGTGATATCAATGAACATGAAGATTTGAATGAAAAGTTATCTAATGGTTCTACATTGGATAATGAAGTTGTAGCATATAGTAGAGAGTTTAGGGGTAAATCATGGTCTTACTATAATGGTTATCCTAAACAAGATAATGAAGAGGATGTAATTATGGATACTATATGCTTAGTAGGTGATGTTGATAGTGAATCTTCATATAGTTCTGATTTTTCTTCATATGCTGAGAGTCTCCATGAAAATGAAATGGATAGTGAATTTAAAGTGTTTACTAATGTTTTATATGATGAGGATTTTGATGATGATCAACCCATTTTTTGTCATAGTGTTCAAAGAGGAGTATTGCATGGAGTTATCAATCTGTTGTTTGAAGAACACATGGAGGTTTCAGATTTAGTTGAACCAGATGCAAATGATGACATACTATCTTCCTTCTGTGAGAAATCAGAATGTTCTTCTTCCATGTGTGACAGAGTTTTAAATGATGATGTTGCATTTTGTGAGTTTGATGATGAAGTGCTTGATAGAGTTGTATTTGAAGATTAGTCGACACTTTATAGTAAGATTAATAATGATTTTTGTGGCATGAATACTAATCAACATTTTGATTATGAAGATGCATTGGAAGGTTTTAGAGTGGTTTCAGAATTTGATGATGATGATATGTGTGAGTATAAATCTAACTATTCATTTGAACTCCAACCGGCTACACTTGAGGATATGCAAAGTCAAGGTATGAATGATGTTTTTTATCAAATAGAGTATGAGACTTTTGTGTTTCTGCTTGATAGCATGCATGAATCAGTAGATGAAGATCAATTTTAGTTTGATGGTGGTATTCATGAGCTTGCTGAGTCTTATTTTCATAGTGAGCAGGATGAAGAAAGTGTTTCAAGTTTCTACATGCACTATGAAAATGAAGATAGATATTTTATTTTACCTAATGAGCTGATTGAGAGTATTGATATGCTTGGTGAAACAAATGGGAATAAAATGTCCAGCTTACCTCAAGAAGAAAGAAATGAAAATCAGGTATATGATAGAGGTAAGAAGTTTTGAAAATTTTCGGTGAATCAGGGCCATCGTTTGTACATAGTAGGAGTAGTTTTCTTGCTTTCAATAAAAGGATCTTTAGTTTGAGAAGAGAAAGTCTGATTTGATTTTATGAGTGGTCTGATTCAACCATGAGATTCTAAGATTCTCTGCATGCCCACATGGGGCACGCGTCCACAGTAAGAGCCATTATTAGCACCTACAAAAAAATTCATGGTTATATAATTTCTTCTCTGGTCCCTGCATTTCTTTCCATGTTCTTGGCTTGAAACCCTAGGTCTGAATTCAAATTTCTAGCCATTAGAAGGGAAAAAACCTAATTTATCTTGGCCTCATTCTATTTTATTGTTACCTTTTTTAGGCCACTAAAGTCTTCTTAATGCATGTGCATTTTTTATCCTCTCGGTTAGTCGCTTAGTCTCCAAATAAAATGAGTATATTCCTTTCCTTCCTACGACTACGAGAAATGCTTTAGTCACACAATCTCTCAATGTCCAAAGAATATTCTTTATCCTTGAGACTTATTGGTTGCCCTTTGGTCACCAAATCTCCAAATATGAAGTGGCGGTATATTCTTTGCAGTCACCAAATCTCGGAATCCTCAAGTAGTTAAGTTTTTATTCAGCGATTTCGTTACTGTGTGGTCTCGTAGTCTCCTAATCTTGGCGGTTACATCTTTTCATTCAGCGACTTGGTGAATAGTTATATTTTCCTTTTTGTCATGTGATCTCATGATTTGGTGGTCAAGCCCTTTACCATTCAGAGATTGAGCGAGGACCGTTGATGAGATGTTGATCGTGTGGTTGGCGTTGAGTCTCCAGATCTAACTCAAGGTAAAGAAATGTTGCCGCAACTTGGAATTTCCCTTAGTCGCGTGATCTCTGGACCAGACCCCGGTTAAGAAATTTGTCTTGCGACTTGGAAAATGCCTTCAGTCGCGTGTTCGCTGAATGACTAGGAGTTAAGTGCTTGCCAGAGTCAAATAAAGAAAGATTATTGTGGATCTGTTTGCCAGGTGGCACTGACATGTGTGTTTTCCATTGGTTGAGAAACTTGAGGTGTATCAATAGATGAATCAAAAGGTGCCACGCATCTTGGTGGGCCTAAGTCTCTGAGCTCAATCTCGAAGTCGCATGATGAAGACTGAATATTCCTTTCTATTAAGCGACTGAGCTTTTGCCTTAGTCGGGTGATCTCCAAATAATAATGGAATATTCCCTTTTGACTGGCGATTGTGAGATGTTGTTAGTCGCTAGGTCGCGAGATAGTATGCCCACGTCATAAGGAGTGGTACAGGTGGAACTGATGTCAGATAGATGCTGAGGTGTTAGTTTTCTATTGGTTGTCGGGAAGTGTGTTGGTAGTTGTTACTGGGCCCAGAGTTTTTAGTTTGTGAAGTGTTAAAGATCGACATGATCTCGCGGTTGTCATTATACTGCTTGGATAAGATGCATGATATTTTAGTCAGTGGTATAACAACAGTCATTGATCTTAGTATGCTCAGAGTTTATAAAGGAAAATTTAGCGATCTAGTGACTAACGAAAATATCTAGTCTCCAGATCTAACCTAGGGTTAAGAAAATATTCAGTGATTTGGAGATTGGTCTCAGTTGCATGATCTCAAGGTTTAACCCTAGTTAATAAAAAGATTGTGAGACTCAGCGAACCTCATTGTCGCTGAATCTCCAGATTATGCGGGGTTAAGGTGAAGTTAGCATCTGGTTTGCCCCGATGGTTAACTAATGTATTTGGTGATCTAGCGACTATATGGTCTCAAAGTCTTAGGTTCTTGACGGTTAAGTGGAAAACCTCTAGCGATTCAGCGACATGATTAGTCTCATGGTCGTTGAATCAAATAGTCAAGTCAAGAATTCTTTCGTGACTTAATGAGAATCATTGGATGGAATGAAGAAGAAGATCGACGGCGGTCGCGTAATCTCAAGAGGAAATTTGAAAAGTCAAAATATTTCGGTGATTAAGAGACTCTAGGCTTGTTGCTAGATCTCCAGGTCGAGTGATCGTTGAGTGTCTTTAAAAGGTTAATAAAGTTGTCGTGACTATGAGATAGACTATAGGCGCTAGATCTCATGATGAAATATTATAGTATATATATCTGCTCAGTCACGTGATCTCGTAAAGAAAAATTTTTCTTCTGTGACTAGATTTGACTATAGTTGTTGGGTCACCAGATGAAAAAAATTAAAAGCTCCTATGGTTGCCAGATCGGGGAAAGAAGAAAATGTGTTCAGCGACTGGGAGATTGGTCTTAGTCGTGTAATCTCCAAATAGGGTTAAAGGGTTAAATGATGGTTTGTTTTTCCTTTAGTCGCGAGGTCTCCTGATCTAATTGTAGTTAGCAAATCTATTGTGTGACTTCAAGTTTCCTCAGTTGCATAATTGGTAGATATACCAGGTTCAAGATGAGTCAGGTTATGGATGGACAGTTGGCAGATGTCAGAGGTGACCGAGCAGTAAATGATGAATAGTATGATGACAGGTGGCACTAGGCGGGCCCATGTGTGGGGCTTAGTCTCCAAGTCTCATAATTAGAGGGAAATATTCTGAGGTTTTCAACGATCACGAGACTTACCTTTGTCGCTCAGTCTCCAAATGAAATAGAATATTCTCTCTGGGTCATGAGACTTAGCGATAGCCGTTCGATTGAAGAGATATCAACGTCAATCATTTAATCTCTGAATAGTTTAGCGATTTGGGATAAGACCACGAGATCATGAGATTTTTTAGTAGCGTAATCACTAAGTATAACTTGAGGTTAATGAGATGACTAGCGATCTCACGACTAGGGTAAAATGTAAACCTGGATTCCTATTAAGGTTAAGTTGAGAAACCCAGGAAAAGTGAGGAGATCTAACGGTGCTAATATAAAGTAAGTCTAGATTTGAATGTTGGTTGTTGATTTGCCATCTCGCACTAGACATGTAGTCATTTCTTCCAGATTTAAAATTATTATGAGTTTCAGTGACAAAAGGACTGGTTTTCAATGCTTAAGCGGCTGGATCTAGTAGATATGATTTTGTCAACTGTCGCAGAGTGGTCCAGAGAGTTTGATGATTGATTATAGAGGGTTTGTACCATGAAGGAATGGGTAAGAGTTGCTCAAGGCATGTTGTAGGTGAAGTAATTAGATTGATAAACATGGTGAATTCATGATCTTCAGTACATCGCTTAGAGATTTCTCATTAATGAAGATCATTCTTGGATCTGACCCCTTGATTTTCCTCCAATGTAATAAATTTGGATTAAATTTAGTTGGCTTGGTAGGTAAAACCTTTACCCTAGTTATCCGTAGCTTGTTGCATCCTAATTTTTTGGATTCCAAGATGACTAGTGGTATATATTGTAGCTGTTTTTATTTCTGAAGGGTTTTAGTTTTTGGTAATCTTAGGGGTTCCATTATTCTAATTCCACATGGGTTCCTGTCCCTATTTCTTCTTCTATTTTGTTGAAGGGTTTTAGACTAGTTCTGCCCTCTCACTTAGAAGATTTTATATCAGGCTTCCAGATGGTTTTTTGAATGTATTTCTACAGGACAAATTTCCCAACCTTGTCTATGCTTTGAGTTTTCTGTTATTAATGTATTGAAGCAAGAATATTTCAATAAAATACAGTGCAGTCCTTATTCTCTGTTGTTATGTCTCTTTGCATTCTGTTGATGCTCTTGTATGTTTTATTTGTAAGGCATCTGAAAACATACCAACTACAAGGTAGTTTGTTTAATTATTTATGAGTTTCTTTCAAGGAGAGAATTAAATTTCATAAATGGTTTTAGAGAGTAGGAATTATTGAAGGATTTGATGCAACAATTTGGAAATGGGAGGATAGTTTGTAAGGCACTATGTCTGCATTGCATACAGTGTGTTAGGCATTCTGTAGTATTTTGTTTGATTTATAACCTGTGGATTACATCTTTTGACTCCTTCCCCAAGAATAGGCACTAGTTGGCTGTTTGTGATGCAATTATCTTTGAGTCATCAAACACAAAACAATCATTACCAGTTCATTTCTATTTTCTAATTTCATGCATATTATGAAGGGATTGTATCTAGATGATATAGTTCAGTTTGTTGATTCCTTGAAGAGAGAATCAGAGGTTAACCTTCCTTGAGTTGTACTTAGAAAAAGAAGAAGGATTCACTTCCTTATTCCATTGTCTATGCTATTACATTTGTAGTTTCTATTGTCAAGCTTTGTATCAGGAGATTCTCAGCTGTCTATAGAGTGATCTTTTGTTGAAGTGATCTGAAGCCTAAATAGCATGACAGTGAAGACCTAATCCACTAATCAAAAGCTTACTTGAAATATAGTAACCTCTTCATAGGCAATACCCACCTGAGTCCCATGGAGCTCGAAGCAGAAGGGCGATCTTATCCAATCCTCATTAATTAGGTTTTTTCTTGCAAACTTGGAGCCCCTTTTAACTGAGAATCTAGCCTATATTTTTGCCAAGTTTGACCCTACAAGAAAAATCCCTAAGAGTACCCACAAATCAAAATAGTCCTGGTATTTCAACATACAGAGATTGAACTAGGTTAGGTTATTTCATTTCCTTCTCAATTTGTATTGACTGAAGTTAAGTCTGATACATTTTTTAATTGGAAGTTTGTGATATTAAATTGTTATCATGGTTATTTGAGTAAACCTTTATGAATGACCTAAATACAATGCTCTCTTGTTTAAACTAAACCATCCATATAAAAAATATAGGACATTGCAAATTGACTTCGAAAAACAACTTCAATCAGAGTGTTTAGAAAATACATTCAGATTAGCCTGAGGATAGTACAAGGTATAAATCTAATTGGTGTCTCTTTGGTTGGTTACAATGTTGTCCTATCATTCATGGTGGAAGATGTGAAGGATAATTTTGTAACTTCATGCAATATTCAAGGTGCAACAGTCCATGTAGACATTATTGTTAAAAACTTAAACATGATTTTGATTTTCTGAGTTTGACCAGCAGTTCTTTGTCATCACATGTGCCTTGTAGTGAGGACATTCAAGAGAGGTTTGATGAGTATTCAGATTGCTCAAAGACTAATTTTGAATCAGCAATTGGTGAAGAACATGAAGTTGATATGGATAGGGATTCATTTGATACACCAACTCCTCTTCTCAATTGATAAGACTACGAGGAAAATATAAATTTAGTGGTGTGTGGTGAATCTAAAGATGGAAGGAAAGAAAAGTCCCAAGTTTTGAATTTGGGCAATAGAGGCTCCTTTCCTCATTCTCACAAGTCTGTAGATTTGTCACATGGTTTAATCAGTAAAGAAGAGGCATCTAGCATTGGCATTCAAGATATAAAGGTTGGGCCTGACCATTGCACAAAAAAGGTGCTTGTATTCATTTAAAAATTGTCACCAGGGTATGACCATAATTCTGAGTTCATAACAATGACATAACTCCACTACCTCAAGATATGGCAGCCTTTGGTCAAGAAGAGAACAAAAATTTACATCCTATATTTGAGGGTACACATGTGTAAGCATGGGACATGATGGGAATGATATAACTCATCATAATTAATAAAAGAACTCAAGTGCAAGCATAGGACATAATTAATAAAAGAACTCAAGTGGAAGCATAGGGAATGATACACATATGCAAGCATATGACATGATGGGATTGCCAACATTAGGGTACCCATAAATCAAAATAGTCCTAGTATTTGGGTCAATAAATGACACTTTCCATATGTTGCCTTACCCGTTTGAGGTAAGCCAAAATCAGTCCAATTCTCTTAACAATGGCACACATCCGTCTAAGTGTAGCAACCTTCAAATATTTGCAGCGGTAAAGAGAATCCCCATATTTTATCAGCCTAACATAGTCTTTGGCCACTTTGGCAATGAGAACCTCAAAATAGAGAAAAGAAACTTAGTAAAACCAGTCTATGCCATTGTTTGTGAGGGTATAGTCATGATAAGTACCTCTCAAACCTTTCCAAACAAGTAAGATTGTCTTTAAATACTTTATTGATCTCTTCTAAACATTAACCAAATCAAACCTACATTTGAATCCACACACAATAACCCAAAATGAAGGGTTTTGTATCCTTTAATGAATCTTAGTCACTGGTAATGCATGGACAGTCAAACCACTAGTCTCCAAAGCATTCAATAAGTGAATATGAATGTTTGAAAACTATTCCTTATTGCATAGTGGAAAGGAAAAACCAAAACAAGTCTTTAACACCTTTAAGATCACTTATTTCAATTAGAAACCTTTAACTCTCTTCAAACTCACAATATTTGCATGTGTAGTACAAAACTCATGAGATTCTAAAGAAGGCCTCACTCTTAATCAGCCAAATCTTCCTTGCACCTCATAAAAAATTGTGTCATAACTATGTCTCCTCCAACCTTAATTGTTTAAGAATTCATCATATCAAATAAAGTATGTCTGACAATGAAGATTTGTCTGACAAATAGCAGGTCTTCTTTAGTATCTTATAATAATATGCTAAACTGATAAAGGTCTTATTTGCATTTAATCTGCCAATTACTAATAGATTAAGCATATTATTACTATGTTTAATGTTCCATTTAAATGCATTTAACACAAAAAAAAAAAAATTTACAAAACTGAACCAATGGCATGTTTACAACAAAGGTGTAATAGAACTCCCAACATTTCTTAAACATACTTTATCTGATATGATGAATTCTTATCACATAGTAGTTATCACACAGTTTTTTGTGTGGTACAAGGAAGATTTGGCTAGGTCAAATCTTCCTTCATGCTAGTAGTCTATAGAATTAGACCTTTATTAACAATTCATCATATCAGATAAAGTATGTTCAAGAATTGTTGGGACTGGTCCTTTGGCGTGTATTAAACAGAATAGAATTTTTAGCATATTATTATCATTCTATTTCTTTGTTGTAAACATGCCATTGGTTTAATTTTAATCTACTGGTGCCGTGCCCTAGCCCATGCTTTATCTCCATTATTTGATGTTATTGGTGCTTGTGCTCAAGGATATTGATTCACTATTTTCAAATGTTGACTGTGGTTATCAAATGGAAAAAATAGAAGAAAAAAATTTTTAACATGAATTTTTTTTACAAAACTGAACCAATGGCATGTTTACAACAAAGAAATAGAATGATAATAATATGTTGAAAAATCTATTCTATTTAATACATGCCAAAGGACCAGTCCCAATAATTCTTAAACATACTTTATTTGATACGATGAATTCTTAAATAATTAAGGTTGGAGTAGACATAGTTATCACACAGTTTTTTGTGTTGTACAAGGAAGATTTGGCTGATTAAGAGTGAGGCCTTCTTTAGAATCTCATGATTTTTGTACTACACATGCAACATATTGTGAGTTTGAAGAGAGTCTGTTACATTCTTTCCAATATGCTTAGTATCAAACAAATGGTGAGCATATTATTATCATTCTATTTCTTTGTTGTAAGCATGCCATTGGTTCAATTTTGTAATATTTTTTTTGTGTTAAATGCATTTTTCCAAACCAATTGTTAAAAAAGAAAGTAGTAGTAGTGAGGAGGGGTCTTCTTCAGAGGAGATTGATGAAGATCGTGTACCTCAAAAAAAAAATCATAAGGTACCAATCATGTTTTCTATTCACTTATATTTTTGGATTGGTAAATCTCCTTAGTTTCATGTCCTTTCTTTTGATTACTATGGATGAGATATATATCTTACATTTAAAATTCAACTTCTTTACATTTTAGAACATGTAGTGTGTTTTTTGATGATTTTACCAAATCAACTTTTAACATAAACCAAAAACACCAAACCGAATTATGTTTTTCTTCTCATCTTCACTACCAAATAATCACCCCTTTAATCTAACTGCACTCATGAGATTCTAAAGAAGGCCTCATTCTTAATCAGCTAAATTTTCCTTGTACCACACAAAAAACTATGTGATAACTATGTCTACTCCAACCTTAATTGTTTAAGAATTCATCATATCAGATAAAGCATGTTTAAGAGTTGTTGGGACTGGTCCTTCAGCATGTATTAAACAAAATACACTTTTTAGCATATTATTATCACTCTATTTCTTTGTTATAAACATGCCATTGGTTTAGTTTTGTAAAAAAGTTTTGTGTTAAATGCATTTAAAATTATCTTCATTGTTTTCTGATTTTCTAAATGCTTCTTTATTTTTCAGCCAATTAATACATGCTAGTATATAAACAAGATTAAGGGTTGTAAACCTCTATTATGTAAATAATGAACTTTGAATATTCCTAAAGAGTTTTCCAATGTTAAAAAATCCCAATATTTATGAACAAAAATGTAGGCATTAGGGTCATTCTTATATTTTCATTTTATGTCACTTTTGTGTGAGAGTATTCCTTTTTTATTCCCATTCAATGGCACCTGTGTTTGTGAGAAAAAATGCTTTAATATTTGAAGATAATGGTTCTTGGTTTTCCTTGCATGAAACTTAGATGAGGAGGAAAGGCATGAGGAGGAAGACCAATAAGAGGTGTAGTAGGGGTGAATGAACCTACCTATGGGTTCATGAGTGTGGCTAAAGAGGAATCCATGGATGCTGAAGAAAGCTTGGAATGCCTAGAGGAGAGGCAAGGTATGCAAGGTGCATTGGTCTCTATGAAGAGAGACTCAAAACTTGAAGATGAGAAAGAGTTAAAGGTTTGAGCACTTGTTGGAGCAACATCATGCTAAGATGCCATGGATCACTAGTGTGGATCTCTAGAAGCCAAGGGTGAAGATTAAAGGTTTTTATTTGCTGACATGTTTGTGCTTGCAGGTTTCCAAGAGGACTTGGAAAGTTTTCAAAGTTGGGGAGTATGGTGCAGGAGCACCATGGCTACAAGGGTCACTTCATGATCCTGAAGGAGCATAATAGGTAATATGAGTCCAAATGGCATATAATGTCTTTATGTGATGTAAATGTGGCCATTAGAGCCACCAAATGTAATAAAACAAAAGCAAAATGCTAAAATTGTAAAAGTTTCCATATGGCAAGACAAGGCCTAAAGGGATAATTATGGGGTTAAATGGTTAGTTTGAGGGATTTAATAATAAAATATATTTGTAAAGGTCATAATTTGACCACTTGAATGTAATGGGGAGAATAAAGTTTAAAATATTTAAAGGTTTCCAAAGTTGACAATCCCATTGTGAACTTGGCAACACAAATTGAGGGAAAAACTAATGTACCCAAGCAGTAGAGGAGTGTAGGTGAGTTTGGTGTAGTCTTCTGGTGTTGAAAGACTTTTGTAATGAAGTTGAAAGTAATAAATTTTAATTCTTTGCAAATAACCTGCTTGCTACCGTAAGGGCATAGTCAGCCTTTTGTGGTATTAAAACTTCTTTTTTGTATTCAATATTGAGTGGGAATGCATTATATTGAATATAGATTAGGTTATTGGTCATTTAAATGCACTATTGAATAGTTTTGTTGATTTTTGAAGCAAGAGAAACAATCATAATTTTGACTGTTCATGTCATTGTTTAAGTGCAATCAACAAATTCTTTTGAAGAACCTATGATGATCTAGGCTCTCCCACTTTCTGTGGTGAATGTGTCTTGTGGGAGAGGCCTAATACATTTATAATATGTGCCATTAGATTTTTTTATGTAGGGATGGCAAGAAAATGGTGAAAATGATCTCTGAGTGAAGGGATATGCTGATTGAGGGTTACTAGTTGCTTGGACCAGTCAAGGTTTGAGAGTTCTAACCAAAGGAGGGCCACATTTTAATGCATATAAGGTCAAGATATGATGCTTATATGGTGTTAGATCCACTAGGAGGATCTGGAAGTGTTTGGAGAGGTTTGGTTGACAAAGCCCTAGGCTTATGCACCTAGGAATGAGGGTTTTATGGTTTGGGTAGAGGATCTTGGTGTTACCTCCTTTGAGTGTGAGAATACATTGATTTGGATCATAATACAAATTTTTTTGGGGTTAGAATTTTTGGGGATATGTGCAAATGATACTTGCTTTGTAAATAGAAGGCTAATTAGAGGGCTAGTTACAGAGCACCAACAATTGTTTGGATATTTGGTCCAAAAGAGTAGTATATGATTCTGAGAGATGTTGTGTAACATCAAAAAGGTTATCTAGATATACCTTTATATTCTTGAGTGTTTTGGATAAGTTTGGAGAAATCCTTGAAAAACCAGTCTGGCAGGGCTACTAGGGAAATAGGCCTAGTGAGCAACTGATAAGGGATAGTTTGGAGATTTGTTTGTTTAGAGGAATCCATTGGATCAATTGAGGGACATTAGAGAATTTAAAATGATGTAGATCCTATGGTGGCACAAGACATTGTATGTGCACTTTGATAGTGATGGTGAGGCTTGGATCAAGGAGAATGATCCTAATGAAGATGCTAGTTTGGTGTTGCTACAACACTTGTGAAGTCCCTCTTAATCTAAATGATTCTCCAATAGGTCTACCTCAGATATCCACCTCAAACATGGTAGTAGGCTAAGCTTTCCTATTCCTTTTGTTTGGTCTAGAAGAATCTACCTTGGAAGTGAATTGGATATGTTAGATCATTAAGGCATACCTTTGTGTTTAATGCCCTACATCTTCCCTGTAAGTGAATTAGATAGATTAGTTCCTCATGATTTATCTTCATGTTTAAACTTTAAAGTGTGTTTTATAGGGTTCTCTCCAAGGATTAGTTAATGTATATGTAGCCTAGTTTGGAGTTGACTTGACATCCTCCATTTTTGCAAGGGCTGCTTAGGATTTTCTCATGTTATCTCTTTACTTTTCTTGTGTATGCCAGAGGAATGGAGACAAGGTTAATGATTGATCAAAGATCATATGAAACTATGTAAACCACTTTTAGTAATAAAAAATGTAAATTTCATGTATATTGCCAGTCTCTATCGCAGAGGTATGTAGTCAGAGGGTTCATTGACAAAATGATCCTTTGAATGGTTACCATGAATATGAATGATTTGATATAGCATATTGTCATTTTACTTGAAGTTTGGAATAGGTTGTGAAAGGGTGAAAGTACTTTTGATCATTTTGGTTGTGACTATTCCTATACACAGTCAGGAAATGTAACTGTCTAATGATTATATGTAATGTTGAATGGATTAAATGCTTTATTCTTGGTAGAAGTGAATGGAAGGAATAGTGTTGGTGTTAGGTTTCATTTATTATTGAATTCAATGGTTTCCAAGATATGTTGAGGAGTTTGCTCCTTGTTTAATGTTAACTGTTCCTACACAATCCACTCATACAAAAATGAAATGCTATGTGGAAGGGATGGTTGATAGTGTTCCTTGAGGGAAGGGGGGTTGTGAAAGACTTGTTATCATTGTATTGTGTATTTCCAATATGTTTAGATGCAGGGTAGACCAGGAGAATGAAGGATCACTCATTGATTGCATGATAACCTAGTTTTGAAGGGTCACTAGTTGAGGGGATAGTCAAGGTCCGAATGATTAGGCCATTGGAGGAACTTATTTCTTTGTATTAATTGCTATTCAAATTGGATGCATGGATTTCTTGTGAATTATTAGCTACTATGTATCCTGCAACTGCATTCGTAAATTTGCATATACTTCTCTAGGGTTGTAAGCCACTTAGGGATCAAAATAGAGAAAATAAATCAAAATTGTTCTTTGTCCTATTTCCTTTTAACAAAGTCTCAACTATCAATGATACAATACATTTGATGCCCTAAGCTATCAATACAAATGGCACCTAGCTAGAAGCTCACAGGCTATCCATTTGATAAGCACAATCAACATTTCAAAAAAATTGATATCCTTGAGCACAAGCACCAAAAACATCAAATAATGGAGTTAAAGCATGGGCTAGGGCATGACACTAGTAGAATGCAGTCATTTCAGTGAGCATCTCAACAATATACAATGGCGTCATTAAACATGCTAGTAATATCAACAAATGTGAATCCAAACATTTCAAAATAGTGAATCGATATCCTTGAGCACAAGCACCAATAACATCAAATAATAGAGATAAAGCACAGGCTAGGGCATGACACCAGTAGAATGCGGTCATTTCAGAGAGCATTCATGATCAAATAAAATGCAATGCATTTGAAATTTATGGTCGAATATGATGCTAGAGGCTCGAAAGACTTTGCCCGTCAAAGATACCAATCAAAGATGAAGAAATCACATACCTTCTCTCACACCCAGCTTTCACCCACTTGTTCAACTTTCAATACAATACATTTGACGCCCTAAGCTATCAATAGAAATGGCACCTAGCTAGAAGCTCACGGGCTATCCATTGATAACCACAGTCAACATTTCAAAAAAATTGATATCCTTGAGCACAAGCACCAATAACATCAAATAATGGAGTTAAAGCACGGGCTAGGGCATGGCACTAGTAGAATGCGGTCATTTTAGTGAGCATCTTAGCAATATACAATGGCATCATTAAACATGCCAGTAATATCAACAAATGTAAATCCAAACATTTCAAAATAGTGAATCGATATCCTTGAGCACAAGCACCAATAACATCAAATAATAGAGATAAAGCATGGACTAGGGCATGACACCAGTAGAATGCGGTCATTTCAGAGAGCATTCATGATCAAATAAAATGCAATGCATTTGAAATTTGGTGTTGAATATAATGCTAGAGGCTCGAAAGATGTTGCTCATCAAAGATACCAATAAAAAATAAAGAAATCACATACCTTCTCTCGCACTCAGTTTTCACCTGCTCGTTCAGCTTTCACCTGCTCGTTTTCCTCTGCAATCGAAATAAAAATGATTTGGGCATTTCACTTTTTGTTTTCGTCTATACCCCGAACCTGTCAGAATTTTGATGGTCAATTTAAAACCCATCGAAATATTGACACCATCAGGGCCTATTACAAAAAAAAAACACCAAATTCATAATAAAAAATTACCCGTCGGAAGTTTGTATCAAAATTTGGCCCCAAATGTAGTAGTGTGTCCCAAATGAATAGTCATTTTCTTGTGCATGCAATGTGAAACTTTTATATTCATGGTGTTTGTATTTGTGACTATTGTGATAGTCAACCTATTTCATTCAACAAAAAACACATTTGTCCTTAACACTTGCTAATGATATTTCTTTAAGAGTATCTTAGTTTTCATCAACAAATCTATTTTTTCATTTGTACATCTCAATTTATTCAACCTTCAATGAGATTGCATTTTGACAAACAACTTGTTGGCATTAAGTATGTTTTTTATTAGTGAAAACACTTATTCAGACTCTATGTGCTTACCGAGCTCATCTAGCAGAACATTGTTTACCAAGCAATTTGAGCAGAACAGTGCTTACCGAGCAGACTGAGCTTTTAGTGCTTACTAAGTTATCATTACCGAGTGATGAGATGAGTAGTGTTTACCGAGTGCCAGCACGGTAAATAGGGGAATTCAGTTTCTACCGAGTGACACTGTATCTACCGAGTCTCCAGTGTATACCGAGTTTGAAACTATGACTGAGTGGTTAGTATGGACCGAGTCTCCACTCCTATCGAGAGCATGATGATGCTGAGTATTGTAGTGGATGTCGAGTATCAGAAAGTCATCGAGTTAGTTTGCAAGAACTTTGTAACTATATTTGGGCCCACTCAGTAATACCTGTGTTGACTTGTATTTTAGCAGTCGACTTTGTAATTATTTTGGATTGATATATAAGCAATGTTTTGTATCATATCCACGGTGTGAATAAGCGAGAAGTGTGAAAAAGAGAAAAAGGCAGAGATAAGCAAATTATAAAGGGCTACAACAGTATAAGGAGCAGCAGAGACATATATATCATAGAAGGTGATCAGTACATCAAAGAATCTCAATCATCAAGTACAGTTGCAAGTAAGAGATCTACTGTTTCATCCTAACAGGTGAATCAACTTGAAATCCTTTAACAAGTTAGACTTAACAGTCTTTTGTAAAATCTCTTAACCGAGTGCATACTTCATTGTATGTTTGTAAATCCTCTAACAAGGTGGACCTAGTAGTCCTAATTGCTCCTAACAGGGCAGATCATCAGAAGTGATCATTGTAAGCCTTAACCGGCCAACTTTATACTACAGTATTGAAGTTTTGTGGGTATCATCCCCACCCCAATTTTACTTTCTATTTGGAAGGTTTTTGGGTCACCAAATCTTTGTGTTCAAAGTGTTATGAATGTTTTATTCTTTCTGTTACTCATGCATGCAGTTAGCTTATTGATCTAAATGTTATTTGGAATATGGTTAAGATCTACAATTTGTAAAAAGTTTTGAAGTTACTGATTTACCCCTCCCCTCTCAGTAACTTGGCTAGTCTTGAATATTTCCAACACAACTTACATATCTTTGCAAGGGTCGTGTTCCCAATTAATTCTCATTAATCATTTATGTGCATTTAAATGACTCCATAACTCCATTTATTTCAATTCAAACATTTCTACAAACAATTCCCATGTGCATTGAATTATTCCACCTTTTCAAATACGATTGCAATCATGCATTTCATCAAGGTGTTATTGGTACTTCTATTTTAATGCACAAATTGCACACATCTTTGCAGTAGATTAATACATCTTACATAACTACTCTATGATTTCATTTAAGATTATATTTAATGTTTTTTGCAGAATTAAATGCATCTTTTTTGTTGTTGCATATGTGTGTGTAGGTATGTATGTACATGTGTGTGTGTGTGTGTGTGTGTGTGTGTGTGTGCGCGCGTGTGTGTGATTGTGTCCACACACACACACACATATATACACACACATATGTACATAGTGTGTATGTGTATGTGTGTATATATACATACATACATAATCTTAGATTAATTATGTAAGATGTATTAATCTACTTCAAAGATGTAGAAATGTTTGAACTAAAATAAATTGAGTTATATGTGTATGTATGTGTATGTATATACATATGTATGTGTGTGTGTGTATGTATATACATATGTATGTATGTGTGTGTATGTGTACACACACATA